>JARACY010000129.1:0-138378 GCA_029255725.1 Scrobipalpa atriplicella
AGTGATAGCGACTCGCGCGGGCTCGTTTATAGTGCGGGAGCCAGACACAGCTCTGGGAATCATAATAAATACTTTTTTTTTTATATGGTTTCCTTTAACGTTATTGAAACACCCCTAAGCTATGGCACGCAATTAAATTAACACCCTGTATAGGTTTCCAAGCACTGGAATAGATTATTTCCTTTATTCGCATGATAGCAGATTCGCATTTTACTGCAGGAGGTCTCAAAAGATTGATAAATACTGACATAGAAGATGGCCTGTCTACCAACCTACATCAGATGGAAGTGATCATTAAAGCAAGCTGTGCGCTGAGTGCTGACTTTATCAGGAAGTTAAAAAGCTGAACTGATTAATTCAGGAATCGAACCTGTATCGTATGTAAACAAATGAGGGTATTACCCATATGTAAAGCTTTTGTGAGCAACTACAAACTAGTGAGATTATGATCAAAAGGTGAACAAACTAGGAACAAAGCCTTGTATTTGTATGTCTCGAAATAACTAATTGATTTATTAGAAACATGAAATGAAAATAGTTTTTACGTATCACAGACATATTTAATCAATAAAATCTCCACATATTCAGTAAACATTTAAAATGCAGTCTTTTTACAAAATAACAATAAATGACATCTTATTAAATTACGCTTATTTTCTATTCTAAATTATACTAAATTGGATAGTTGCCTATTTTTGCGAGTTAATATATAAAAAAGATTTACTTAATATAAACTAAAATAGACAATAAATCTTATATCCCCTTAGATTACTGAAAGTCTGAAAGTGACAGGACTAACTTAAACTGTTCAATTTTTTTTTAATAATTTCTACAGACCAATATTTTAAAATGCAAGAATACATAAGTCAACTACCCAATTGCATTAATATATTGACACAAATAAGGAAATAGGGAACTAGATGACCGAGTTACAATAAAATTACAACACATCGAGACATATTTCATGTAAACTTTTTTTACTTGGTGATATTGCTGCCGATTCGGTTACAGAATCAACTTAACTTATTTAAGTTTAGTCCTGTCACTTTCTAAAATTTGAATAAAATAGAGACAGCAACACAACAGCTGATTATAATTGTGTCAAACTGACGTATAACGCTCAAGATAAGTCAAATTAAGTTGTGATGTGAAAGGGTCCCGACTAAAATGCGTTTCGTTTCGTGCATTCGATCTATGTGACAGGTTTATATTAAGTCCGTCTATACTGCCATCCTTTTCTGTTCGCTCGAAATGGAAAGTGACAGGACTAAACTTAAATAAGTTAAGTTGATTCTGTAACCGGATCGGCAGCATTATTTAGCTTACAATTAATAAGTTTAATTTCTTCAGTTAATACGAGGTTATACATTGATATCAACAACATTTACATTATTTTTTGTTCACAAATATATTTTTAAATGGCTTCAATCCCTACTATAATAACATCTATCATCTACCTACTTACAGCTTGGCAAGAAAGAGATTGGAAAAATTGAGGGCGCTTTCTTTGAAAAGTGGGATTTAATTGGCAACACATGAGATTTTTTGTATGGCGAAATTTTAGTTCCATCTGTCACCGCATCAAACATCATACATACATTTTGCAACAAATTACCAAGCATTAACCTACAAATATAAGTATAACACATAAGAATACAAATGCATAGTCAAATATAGTTGCCTATAAATTAGATCGATTGCAGACATTCGACAATTTCTGTTCCTATGTTATAGGTACAATTATCGATGGATAGCATCAACCGTTTTTATATATTACATTTTTAAGTTTTCCATCCTATTCATGTGCATTGCATTGAGTTTTTACAAGTGACCGATATTTAAAACTAGGTATGTGCACTGATATCTGATATAACTATACTATACTATTCAAATCAGCAACTTTTTATGAAATTTAAAAACGATTTTTTGTATTAAAATACTGAGTTATGACGTCACACGCAAGTAAATGTTGACTACTGAAATAAATAACTTCTATATTTTTAAACTTGATTAATAAATCGAAATGATGAATGAGATCCACAGTATTTTAGCCATCAGTTTTAAGGTATAAACGTTTTGAATTTTTTTAGCCACCCAGTCAACATGCCTATTTCCATACAATATTGTAACACAGCCGATTTGTTCAATATGGAATGGAGTCATCATTAATTGTCATTTTATTTCCTTCGGGAAAGAATTTTGTATCATCAACACACATACCTAGTTTAAATTATCTGACAGTAGAACATATTCACAGTCACGGCTTGACAAAAACAAGAGGAAGGGGTTGTCACTTTCATCACATAGTGTAAAGAAATGCTGGCTTTTTTTTTAGGGTATGAAAGAGTGACATCTCTAGTTCGGTGTCCATACATACAAAATTATACGGACAGCATTTACATGGGTTATCCTTTTTTCATATTACTACCTATGTTCTTTAGAAAAAGTTGTTCAGTTTCACTATTTATACCCCAGCCAGCAATTCTTCCCAGTTTACATCTTATTTTTCTTGTCGCTTGGGCTTCGAGTCGATCGACCCGAAGAACCCTTACATCATGGTATAAGGAAACCTGGTATTCTCTTTGGACAAAGAGTAGGATAATTCCAGACGATGGACCAGTTGACGTCACAAACAATGCTGCCATTTAATTACATTGTTTAAACTGTAAGGGAGTTTTTAATACGTAGTAAATAAATAAAACCTAATCTCCATCTAGCTTACTATTTATTTTTCGTCTTATTAATGTATTTAGTAATTAATTTTAACTCAATACAATAATATTGCTTCTTTTTAGAAGTAAGTTAGAAAAAAATACAATATACTTGGGTAAATTATTTTCCAAAAATGGCAATACATTTATCGATTCTGTTTGATGACGTCATCTGGTCTCACGTCGTGAACCAGCTGTCACGGGAAGAAAATACCAGGCGTAGTAATTTTCTTATACCATGCCTTACATCTTATAGTAGTAGTAGAGCATATGTCATGCGTGCGACTCGTCCTGCATCAGACAGCATGGCCGCGCGGTCATCTGCCAGTGCCGTCTCTTCATCCCCGTAGACAGCGGCTGCGGAAATGTGGGTGTTTTACTTCACTACATATTACCTTGACCAATTTAGCTTGGGGATATATTTTGACTGGTAAAAAGCAATGTTCCATGCTGGACTGGGAGCGATAGAAAAACATAGAATGTGCCAGCTGCATCTCCTCCCGGGCATGCTGTAAAAACTAGCTAAGGGATTGGAGGGTTACAGTATATTGTAATTTAGGCGATGGGCTGACAACCTGTCACTACAGCAATATACAGATCTATCTTAAACAACCCTCAAAACTTGTCAGACGTGACGGAACGACCTTTGTTTGGGTCGTTGACGCTCTGCCTACCCCGTTAGGGATACAGGCGTGATAGTATGTATGTATGTAAAAAGCAAAAAAATCAAACGATTTTAAGATGTGCCAAAACATCAAGCTACATTGGACAAGGTGTTGCCATTTCGTGAAATCACTGAACAGTTTAAAAGATTGACCATAATCAAACTAAAATTCCCCACATCATCAGGCAGGCGGGATAAAAACGCAAGCTAATTGCAGACGGCGCCACTAGCGAGTGTTCCAAAAGAGACCAATGAGAAGACGCAAAACTTTGACATTGACAGATTACTGACCAATCACAGGAAAAAGGAACGCTCGCTAGTGGCGCCATTTAGTTCCCAGTTTTTATCCCCTGAGCTGTTGCGATTGATATATTGTGTTATTCATTAAACTGGTGAGTTTCATCAGAAGTGACAATACTACAGCTGGATCTGGATATAAATAATAATTCTTCTATAGAAGAAAATGCTGGACCAACTGCATCCAACAGCTGCCTGCAATCTTTACAAGATCATCTGTCCACCTGTTAGGTTAGGAGGCTGTCTCTCTAAGGCCCGTATTTATAAACAGCTCTCAAGAGTGACAGCGAGTTTGAGTTCGTATCAGAAATGTCATTTCAGTACAAAACGACCTGTCAAATCCATACTTAATATTGCTCTCAATCTTGAGATCGCTTTATAAATACGAGCCTTAAACCTTCCGAACACACTTGCTCATTATACTGAGTTTATCCTTGGGAAGTACCCTGTACTTTTACTGAATATGTGGAGATTTTATTGATTAAATATGTCTGTGATACGTAAAAACTATTTTCATTTCATGTTTCTAATAAATCAATTAGTTATTTCGAGACATACAAATACAAGGCTTTGTTCCTAGTTTGTTCACCTTTTGATCATAATCTCACTAGTTTGTAGTTGCTCACAAAAGCTTTACATATGGGTAATACCCTCATTTGTTTACATACGATACAGGTTCGATTCCTGAATTAATCAGTTCAGCTTTTTAACTTCCTGATAAAGTCAGCACTCAGCGCACAGCTTGCTTTAATGATCACTTCCATCTGATGTAGGTTGGTAGACAGGCCATCTTCTATGTCAGTATTTATCAATCTTTTGAGACCTCCTGCAGTAAAATGCGAATCTGCTATCATGCGAATAAAGGAAATAATCTATTCCAGTGCTTGGAAACCTATACAGGGTGTTAATTTAATTGCGTGCCATAGCTTAGGGGTGTTTCAATAACGTTAAAGGAAACCATATAAAAAAAAAAGTATTTATTATGATTCCCAGAGCTGTGTCTGGCTCCCGCACTATAAACGAGCCCGCGCGAGTCGCTATCACTGGTCGATGCGACTTGCGCGTCGCGCGGGATTGGTTATAGCGCGAGAGCTAGACGCAGCTCTGGAAATCATTATAAATACCTACCGTTCTATTTTGTTTTTTTTTTGAGTTGGATTTCTTTAAATATTTTTTATAGGCTCCTTTAACGTTACTGAACATGAAATAGCCCCTAAGCTATATTAAATTAACACTCTGTATAAGCGATGATCAACAACAAAACACTCAAGCGAAAAGCGATAGACTTCAACCACATTTACGATATAAACATCGAGACCAAGTCCCGTATTTATAATCAGCTCTCAAGAGTGACAGCGAGTTTGAGTTCGTATCAGAAACGTCATTCCAGTAGAAAATCACCTGTCAAATCCGCACTCAATCTTGAGATAGCTTTATAAATACGAGCCCAAGTGTCTTCACCCCCCGGTCATTGTTTCCAGCTAAGCGAGGTGTTCCCCAGCCAGTACATGAACGGCTTCTACGTGGACAGCGTGGAGCCTGACTACCGCGTCGTCGTGTGGCAGTGACACCAGCACCCAGACAAGGATCATTGTGAACTTAAGGCCTTGTTCAAGGGGACGCGTGGCGCAGTAAAATCAAATAAATAATTTGTGAAGCACTGACAAGCGCTACATACACCAGCATTCCAGATAATGTTATCTATTTTATTTTGACCACATTATTTAAAAAAATTCTATTGACATTTTATGTATTATTTTTTTTCATTGGCATACAATTTATTTATTAGTTAGGCTTTTTTCTTCACTGTAATAAAGAGTTGATTTTTTATTTTTGTAAATTTTATATTTGTAAATTGAAATTTCCGCGCAACGCCTCGCGTCTCCCTGAACGAGGCCTTAGGCCGTTTGTCCACCGCCGCCGCCGTCAAGATCGAAATAGCGGTGTATTACATTTACTATCGCAATGGCAATGGGAAAGATCGAAATTACATTTACTATGGCCATATATTATGCTGATTGATGATTTCGAAATGTTCATTATTCCGAAATCTACAAGTTTAGGAAGAATGTACAAAATCGAGACCAGTATCGCCATCTATTGTCGAATAGCTATATTGACATTAGCCATATTTACTTTAAAAATATGAATGCGCTGCTTATTACCATTATTACATAATTTACACTTACACATAGAGAAGGTTTCGAAATACTATGGTCATCAGTCCACTGCACGCCCGTCATGTCATCTTGGTTACGACCACTAATAATCTCGTTTTATGTTATGGCAGCGACGGTAGCCAAACGATCAAAGCACTCGACGACGAAAGATTTAAAATCGAAGCATTCGATTTTAAGAAGCTCTAAATAGCATTCAGGCCCCAAACAATCTACTCACTTTCGGTTTCAATAAAATTAATGTTCAAAAGACTTGATGAATCTGTACAAAATTGAGACTCACAGCGCCATCTATGGTCGAGTAGCAATAACTTATTAGAAGTATTTTTCCAAATTGTAACAAGTATTATTATACATTTAACATATTCAACACTTAGAAAAATACTTGTCTTTAGGATTATCTTAGCATACCTGTCTTAGTATACCCTCAACTATAAGACCGTCATTTTATAGTTCAAATTATTGTCTAAGAATAATCTAGGATTGAAATGGCGAAATATTACGATAAAATAGAGATTAATTCATTCTAGTCTAAAAATGAAAATTTGGTATATTTTGGAATACACCTAACTGGGAAATATGTAGTATGTAGGTAAACCTTATTCGCCATTTTCAACAAGTTATGTTATATTATAAAATGTATTAGTACCTATAAAGATGTCGTGCACGAATATGGTAAGAAAAATATCTAAAGCATGAAAAGTATCCGCAGTAAATAGGAGAATGAACTAAATTTGCAGATAGTTGTAAAAGAACTGCACCAATATAATTTTTTTTTTTTTTATGTACTAAGTTAAGTGATGGTAAAGTTTCAATAATATTTTACGTGTAAAGTATTTCCAAATAATTTTATTTACATGATGGATCAATAAATTATGGCGACAAATTATTTTACTTATTTGTAATAGAAATTATTGTGAAAATGTTGAAATCACAGGTTGAATTTGAAAATGATGTCTCCCAGCGCCAATCTTTGTTCTACTTTTTTCCTAATATTTATAAATGAATGAAAAATAACCACAAAATCTTCCAATGAATTTATCATAATTATACTTATAATATTATTTACCTATTTTAATCAAAATATTTAATAAAATATTCTTGTAAACCGCTATGATTCTTTCATTTAACTACCTATTTCCGGTTCCGAGTTTTCCGGAAGTGGTTCAAAGTTCATTGGGCCGTTCGCCGTTCGTTCGTCACTCGTTCACTCACATCCATCCAAGCCATAAAATATCCAAAAAAAATAAAAAATAAAAAATTCAATTCAGGCTTAAAGAACTTGTATCCAGGCCAAAACTATTAAAGGAAAAAAAAAAATAGTCATTTTTGCGACGTGTCAGTGGGAGGTTGTGTTGCTCTTTTCGGTTTAATAAAAATATTTATATTAAAAGGGCTTCTCAAAGTATAACAATACTTCCAAACTCTTAATCGGCGCGTATGTGCCCTAAATTACTCAAAACATTGTGTACAAACAGTGTAAACTGTGACGAATTCCACTGCCCTACTTGGCGAATAATTTAATCGGAACGGAAAATCATCATCACTCAAGATGTCTCATGTAAGTATTGCTTCTTACTAGTGGTTCTAGTCATTACATCATAAGGGCAGTAGGGAGGATTCCTATGACATCATCTTTGAAGATAGAGCGCAGGGCTGACCTTGAAAGTTATTGGTAAATATAGGCAGTTCGACACAAACAAAATAGGTAAGTACATTTAAATTGCTGGAGCCTCCTTCCGTCTTATATTCATTCATACAAGCGATCAAAACTAACCGTAAGTAGGTTATAGCCTTGCTACCCAGCGGCACGGGGGTTCGAAAACCGGTCAAGACTTACAGGCAAGGCTTACAGGGCACTGAAAAAATAAGTTACTTTGTAGCCCGCCAATTGCCAAAAAAAAATATGATATGAAATTGGTCTAGAACTACTTGCCTACTGTGCCTTTAGATTTTAATTTTTTTTTAATAATAAATTGTTTATTGCAACTTAACTATGTTTACATTATTTAAATCAAAGGCTGAAACCTCCTTTTAAGTATAAGAATAGGTATTCTTATACTTAAAAGGAGGTTTCAGCCTGCACAGGTGTGCCAGGAGGATTTATACCTTGATTACTTAATTATTAAGTTTTAAGACTTGTGTGATTTGGATCTGATATAGATAAGGATTTCTGTATGTGTATCTTAAAATTCTTAAAGTAAATTTTTGCAATTTTATAGCGCGAACCAACTGTAGTCGGAGTCGAGAACTTCAACGCAGCTGAAGATGCAGCAACTCTCCGTGCTGCGATGAAGGGCTTTGGCACTGATGAGCAGGCCATCATTGACATCCTGACATCCCGGTCCAATGCCCAGCGGCAGGCCATCTCCCAGGCCTTTACCCATGAATACGGCAGGGTAAGTAAAGCAATTAACTAACTTTAATATGACTAGTCTGTTTGCTTGGTGGTCAATGACCAGACCAGACCATGTCTGCTGAGTGCTGAGGTAAAGGTTGTGGGTTTGTTTTCACTAAAACAAGTAACTGTTGACTCTATTATCCCATGTTTGATTTGTACATCAGTGTTCTCAATGTAGGTGTGATATTTATATGTATAAAAAAAAAACATTTATGTTATGTCTTACTTATAACTTTTATCAGTTATCATATCATTCTAACATTCCCATTGTACAATCATTATTTGTTAAGTTTTAGAGTTCTATTCTAGAGCACAACACAGAGCCAAGATTTTTTCTAGTAATATTATTTTATTTCAATTAATTCTGTCAGTTCCTATCCTATAAATAAATATTTTAATAACCTGTTTTATAAACAAATAATTTATAAACTGTTGTTTACAGTTAAATAATTTCTGATGTGATGATATGATTGTCTAACTAACCAAAGCCCTAAAATATTAAGAAGTATTAGTTTACCTGGTTTTAATTGCCTCTGTGGTTTAGTGGTATGCTAGTGGTCGCTAGCCATGATCTTAGGTTCAATTCCCATGCAGAACACACAGATAGGACATTTTATCTATTCAGTTGTTGTTTTTGTGGAAATAACTATCATACTTCTTACTGAATTCCGAGTTGTTTGAATTGAACCCCATACTTCCATAACTTCTTATACAATTCCTAAACAATGTCTATTTATCAGAGTAGCAGTCAAGGCTACTAAAGGTGGCTGAGTCATTGCAAAAAGCGCGCGTAACCATATAAACCAGGGGTAGGAAACCTTTTCTAAAGACGCCTTAAAGAAGGAAACCATAATAAAGAAGGTTGGTTTGGTTTGTACCTACCTAAACCTAAGCTTCAAGTACTGTACTCTTTATTTCAAACTGTTGCATACTTTTAATTAGATTTATAGCAAGCTAGAAAATGATTGTGTACAAAGGTGGCGTGGCCTTCATGCTGTGAGCAATCCCTTACCGACAAGCTGTAGTTGAAGAAAATATTCCTTCTAAAGCTACACAATGGTATTATTTAATTCAGTTTAAGGTTGCTGATACCTGGTTCAGCACAACAGACAAGCACGATAGTAATTTGCCATCAGGGTCGCCGTTTTCGGGCGCCGCGAGTCATTAACTTTTTGTGGACATCACTCAGTTTTGTCGCTTTAATACAAATAAAATAGACTCTTCCTACGGAATACGTAAACACACGGGAATGAAGTTGGTATCTTCTATAGCGCATTCCTAATTATAAGCCGACGATAATGATATGTATATATGATATCCCACTGAATATAAAATAGTACCTAAGTAATATACTTCCTTGCTGGACTGGGAGTGATAGAAAAACATAGAATGTGCCAGCTACATCTCTCGGGCATGCTGTAAAAACCAGCTAAGGGATTCGAGGGTTTCAGTGTATTGCAATTTAGGCGATGGGCTGACAAACCGTCAATATAGCAATATACATAACATAATCATCTGTAATAGCCCTCAAAACTTGTCAGACGTGGCGAAACGACCTTCGACGTTTAGGTTGTTTTTGCTCTGCCTACCCTACTTGGGATTGAGGCGTGATTTTATGTATGTGGAATCTCGCGCGATTTGTTTTCCGCAAGTGCGTGCACCTTCATACAACTCCATACATCACAGATTTTTGCGGATTTAATTCGCGCGAAAAAAATCGCTGTGCGTGCTAAGCTAAATGAAAGTTGTTCACTTTCGTTGCCTGAGCAAGAGCAATCCTTATAATTTTTCGGGAAGCGAAGCTGTCCCTTACACGTGGTATATAGTTTCTTACCACTTAAATAATTTTGTTCGCCGGTTATAGCATAGGGCGTGTCTAGTGGCAAAGGCAATCGATAGTTCCTGTTCGACCTTAGTCATAAAAAATCAGTTTAATTATTCAGTCCATAACTACTCAGAGCTTCATGCGTCCAAGCGCAGAGTTAAGAAAAAAAAAGAAAGTTGTTTTTTCGTGATAAGACGTGGCGGAACGACTTTTGTTTAGGTCGTTTTTGCTCTGCCTACCCCTCTAGGGATGAAGGCGTGATTTGTGTATGTATGTATGTGGATAGGCTTTGTTGTTGACTAATAATGTGGAATGACCAATATGACCATGCATTTACAGTCCTCCGGAAAACATGAACGAACACAGTTAGCATCACTATGCCAAGGCCACACATTAGGTCAGTCAGAACAGGTAGCTCACCGCATATCTATGATGATATGACGTGCATTCCCTTCGTACACTGACCTAAACACCTGCATTCGATGATAATTTTATCAGGTTCATACACAGATGAAACTAGGTCTATGGATTTACGTTAAAGTAGGTTAAATAATTAGTTTAATGTGGGCTAATTACTCAATTATAGTGGCTCTATCTAATACATACAGACATATAGTCACGCCTGTATTCCTTGGGGGCAGGTAGATCGCCACACAACTGTAATAATCCATTGAGGTCATTTTGACAAAAATTATTGCCGTATCTTTTTGAAAGATAATATTTACATTTGTACAGCTGCGTTAAAGTTTATGATAAGGTTATCGTATAGGTAGGTTTGGTAGCATTATTTTATTTTTATAAAATAAATTAACATGTTTATTACAATCAACAAGTTATAAAAATATAATGAACATATTAAAATTAATTTAATTAGTTTAATCCGAAAGGATATTTATTACATACTTACGCCCCGCGGTTTTATTCGCCACTCAAAAACCTATTTCATACCATTTCATTCACATGCAATAAATTACGAATGGCTTACCTATATTTATAATATTTGTGCAGGACATCATCGAGGACCTGAAATCGGAGCTGGGCGGCCACTTTGAAGACGTGATCGTCGCACTCATGCTGCCCCCTGAAGAGTACCTCTGCAAGGTAAGCCTGGGTCTTATTAAAAAAATAAATAAGAACTTTATTTACCAACAAGTATACAAAGTACATTATAACTTATTTGTAAAACTTAATCACTAATACTACAGCTGGTAAAAAGGCAAGATTGCTCAGCATGAATGCTGTTTTTCAGAATCTCCCTGAATCGCTTATCTGGATAATGCTTCTCACAGCTGGTTACCTGAACTAAAATATATAATGACATATTTTGTTTCTAGCTTACACTAAGTTTATGTTATTAATATTATATTAGCAAACTTATACTACATAATTACTAATTAATACCTACAAAACATATACTGGTCATTACAACCGTGGAGCCACCCAATTGCTTTCTGTTTTTTGCTTATTTATCAGCCACTGCTTACACTGTAGTTTAAATTTATATGGCGATTTCACCAACCTGAGAGGAGGTATTAGGATTATTTTTGTCAGTACGCAAAGTGGTTCTAGAATAGTTATGTTTTTGTCAACGAAACGATATCTTACTTTTTTGCTTGGCTCAATAAAAAATAAAGAATGTGTGTGTCAAGATCAGCAAAGGCAGCAATTCGAGGGTTTTAGTGTATTGTAATTTAGGCGATGGGCTGACAACCTATCACAACAGCAATATACAGATTTACCTAAATGCAACATGCTAAACGTGGCGGAACGACTTTTGATTAGATTAGATACTTTACCTACCCCTTTAGGGATAAAGACGTGATTATATGTATGTTTTTTTCAATAGGAGCTGCACCACTGCATGGACGGCTTGGGCACTGATGAAGACACCCTAGTGGAGATCCTCTGCACGCGTACCAAGAAGGAGATCGCTGCCATCGTCGACACTTACGAGAGATGTAAGTGAAAATTTATAGTTATTATCATCATCAGCTCGTATAAGTCCGCACCGAGGAGCACGAGGGCTCGGCCATCAGGTCGACTTCACACACAACCTATGAATTGCTTCGTGTTCGTTTGCGCAGTTAATATTCCTTATAATTAAATTGAGATCATCAATATAATCTCGTTGAGATCATCTATCTACACAAAACATAGGACTGACTATTTACAAGACAGCTTGTATCATTTATTATATCAGACAATCAGGTTTTAAGGCTGCTGTTTCTACCAAACTAGAAACAACAATTCGTTTTTGTCCACCGTAAGCATTTCAACCTCTAAAGCTCAGAGCATAAACCAATAAACAGGCTTTATGTTTATGGTCGTAGCACTGATGCTGCGTAGGGTAAACCCATGGTAAACCCTCATTCTAGTGTCATAACATTAGTTATTTTTTTTGACATATCATTCGATTTCGTTTAGCCCTGGCTGACGATTCCGGTAGCGAAGAGGAGTACGACTACAATGACAGAAAGTATTTACTCGAAGAAGAAAATAGTGATGAGGAGAAATCTTCACAGGAAGTAGATGACGAAGAAACAAGTCCAGCGAATTTTTTTAATACACGTTTTAGACCGGACTCTGATGGAGTCCATAGTAACAAAAACAAACAATTACGTCAAGGAACTAATTAGGATTGCCTGTGAGTCCGAAACAGGTCTTCCACCTCAATCGCGACTACGCAAATGGGTGGACCTTTTAGTACCAGAGCTATACCGATATGTCGCGGTCATACTAGGTATGACACTATGTATCAGATGGAGAGTAGATTATTATTGGCGCGGAGGACGTATTATGATGCCCAAATTCGTGAAAATCATGTCCAAGAAACGATTCATTCTTTTGACACGGTTCTTGAACTTCCGGCGTTTCCTAAACGCCCTCGATTCTTACATTGGTTACGCTACTAAACTAAACTTGGTAGAACAAAACTTATTAACAGGGAGTTCCGCTACAGAGTTATACACGAACTGATCGAACAGTTTGGTTACGATGATTCGATTGAAGCACACAAACTGTATACCCGGTTTAGATCTGTTAGCCACTACCCTAAGTATAGAGTTTCTGGAGATAAACCCCGAACTGAAGATAACGCAGAAGAAGGACTCTGTGCCAGATGTGATGTTGAAGATAACGCAGAAGAAGGACTCTGTGCCAGATATGATGCTGAAGATAACGCAGAAGAAGGACTCTGTGCCAGATGTGATGCTGAAGATAACGCAGAAGAAGGACTCTGTGCCAGATGTGAGGCTAGAGGAGAGAGTACTCTTGCAGTGGGCGTGTGCAGCGCATGTCAGGTTTTTCTTTGCTTTGGCAAGTGTTGGGAAGATTACCATACACGTGTGTATCTTTCATAACCTCAGTAGCCTACAACAGCCTATTGATAAACAGAGGTCTCTTATTTTTATGTCGATTCTTACGATTTTTTGTCTCTTTTATTTTATTCATTAAGGCAACTAAGTCATCTGACTATCTGATCTGGGTATGTAGGCCGGCATTCCTACAATGCTTTTTTATTTTAGTTTTAGATATCTCATTTGTAAGCGGGATTATTTGATCTCTGTTTTTATTTTAGTCTGTGATTTTTGTTTTAACATTGGATAGCTGAGTCCAAAATAAGTATGTTATAAAATTACGAAGTCAATGATGTGAAGTATTAATAAGTTTTCATATTGTGAAAAAGCTCAATAATTAGTTTTTAAGATAAATATGTTAAGATCAGGTTATACCTACAAGGTATTATGCTTGCCTGACTGAATAATAAGCCATCTTTTTAAGTTTTAATTTGAAAATTTGACTTTGTATCATAGATGTGCCATCCTTTTTTAAATAAACATTTTTTTAATCATACCTGAGTTTATTTTCAATGATGACGATAATAGAGAGACAATTTTCCCTTCCTAGACGTTTATTCCGTAAAGTATAGTATAACCAAATGTAGCGCGGTGTCAATTCTTGTTACACCATTTTAATTCAATTTTTTTAGCGCTGTCTGTTTCTCAGCTTTGACATAAGAACAAGATAACAAATAAACACATGACTTTGACATTCCTGATTTAAGGCCCGTATTTATAATCAGCTCTCAAGAGTGACAGCGAGTTTGAGTTCGTATCAGAAATGTCATTTCAGTACAAAACGACCTGCCAAATCCATACTTAATATTGCCCTCAATCTTGAGATCGCTTTGCTTTATAAATACGAGCCTAAGGCCCGTATTTATAATCAGCTCTCAAGAGTGACAGCGAGTTTGAGTTCGTATCAGAAATGTCATTTCAGTACAAAACGACCTGCCAAATCCATACTTAATATTGCCCTCAATCTTGAGATCGCTTTATAAATACGAGCCTAAGACGCTTAAATAAGGAATTTTAAAAAGTGAGCATATTTTCAAAGTCATGTGTTTATTTGCTATCTGAGATTTGCTATCTCGTCCTTATGTCAAAGTTGAGAAACAGACAATGGTGCCATCAGAACCGAGAACATTATCTCACAAGCGAATTCCAATTCTGCAGTATACAACCGTCCTCTGGCCGAGCACATGTGTTCAGAGACCTCCGGCGACTTCCGCCGTCTGTTGACCCTCATTGTCACTGTAAGTACGGCACTGGTGGTGGCATGATGCGTGGAAATAACACCGTTTTGCTTTATGTTTCACTACAAAAAAAAAAAAGACTATAAGATTAATTTCAGTCAGTGATAGATTACGGCTGTACATCATCATCAGCCACAACAGTCCACTGCTGGACATGGGCCTCCCCAAAATTGGGGGTATATGCCATACTCACCACGCTTGGCAGGCGGGTTGGTGAGCGCAGTAGAAGTTTTCCATTCACAGGGAACGCTGCTCATTCCCTGGATTTATCCCTTAGTCGCCTTTTACGACACCCGCAGGAAGTGATGGGGTGATGCTATTCTAACCCGGCACCACACGGGTATCTAATTCCTATGAGCTTCCTTCAGATTATTCAAGAGGGAACAAAAATTTAATAAAAAGAGTACATTTCCCTTGAAAGCTATCACTGTGATTTTAAATAATAGACTTTTTCAAACTTACAAAAGTATTCGAATAAATGAAAATATTGTACTAACTACACAATCATAACATAAACAAGATAATTTTTAATAAGTAGTAGGTATGATTGGTGATAGTTGTTGCATTGATTAGGTATAGCTACAACCAAGTACTAATGGTTAGCAACAGCAACTATGTTGATAGTTTATTGTAGGGGCACATAATATTGCTGACGTAAAATATTAATATTGATTGTGGTAGATGCACAAACATGATAACCATAATGCAGCTATACATACAGCTATTGGAAACATGTGCATGTTACAAATTGTATTGTAACCATAATAATCAAGTGATTAACATCTAAAATCCATTACAAGTAAAATCGAAATCATTACAATTATATTGATGACATGCACTTTTTTTTAAAGGAACTTTAAATTTTTTGATCATAAAAATTTTCCTAATTTAATCAATTTTAATGAAAGTTTCTTCTACAAGAGTGAACAATGATTTCGATTAGTTCTATATCGACCATATGCCTATCTACATACCATATCTATGTCTATCTACATACCATATCTATGTTAGATAAATGTAAGTATTGAAGAAGTGCTTGTGCGTTCTTTTTCTTTTGCAAACTAACTGCTTTTGACGAACCAAAACTCATGCTACGAAAGAAAAATTAGTCTGAAACTGCTGGAAAACATAAGGCAAATCAAAAAGTGGTTTTTACTACTGGTGGTAATACATAGTTAACAATTTTAATTCTTACTAAAATATTTATCAGTCAGTATAAAATAGAGTAGTTGATTCTTTCGTGGCGTGCTTACCAAACTGACAACAAAACTCCAAATTTTCCTGGAAAAGCTCTCTATGTAATTAACGGCACTCCTCTTTGTGGGGCACGTGAATGACTGAGAGAAATGAACCAAATTTAAAAAATATAGTGGGTGTTTCGAAAGTGTGCAACTATTTCCACAGATTTTTACACGGCTAGAATTGAAATGTAAGACATTGATATCGATAATATTATACAACGTGTAACAGAAAGGGTATATGCATCGAGAAATGTGTGAATCTACCCATGAAACTAAACAACTTTCCCTAAGGAACATGGGACGAAAAATGAAAAAAAAAATTTGATCTTCCATACAAAATGCATCAGCTGATAGCGCATTTAGTATGGGAAGTCAATTTTTTTTTCGTATTTCAATTTATGTTCCTAAGGGAAAGTTTTTCAGTTTCATGGGTAGATTCACACATTTACATGTTGTATATTCTGTTGTACAGTTTCGTACACTATCGAAATGCTTAGTAAATATTGCACATTTTTCTATAATATCTGGCGTTCCTGTAAAACGTCTGTCCCAACTCCCAAGGTCTGTCCGTCTCTTTCCAGGCATCAATGTGCAATATTTACTACCCATAATTCGGGGTGTAAGGGACAGCTTCTCGCATACTTATAGGGTTTGCTCAGTCAACGAAACTAAACAACTTTTACTAAGAAATTATTATTTAAGGAAATGGAAAAAAATAGGCTTCCTCTCAAAAATTGTTTGATCGAAGTAGTACTGGTCAATTTGTGTTGGAAAGTAAAAAATAAAATTATTTCCTGATAAATTTTCTGATGAAAATTGTCTACTTTCGTTGACTGAGCTTCCTCTATTATCCCGAGCTGTCCTTTACACCCCCTGGTAAAATTCTGTTAGTGGATGTTATGTTGGATTGACATTCGGGGACGCAGCAAACAATGGTGGCACAATCTATTCTGTCGCTTTTGCCGAAGATATCACCGCCCTTGGATGAGTGGTTTTTAAGACTTTATTGGTATTTTTATTTGAAAACGAATGAAAATTAGTAATTGATTTGTGTAATATTTTAGTCTGACTGAATTGGCAATGGGTCAAAAATTTTATACCTACATACAATTAACTTTACAATGTAATGTAAGCTTTGAACTGTAAATGGGGTTACACAAGGTTCAATACTGGGTCTGATTCTTTACAATTTCAACTTTAACCCTTCAAGCAGAACTGAATTTTGTATTGCTTTTAAACCATAATGCGGGTAGATAAAATTCTGCCTCGTCAAAGAGTTGAACCGCTCATCCAAGGCTCCAAAAGAGCACAGACTACGCATTGACATAGAAATGCCACCAGGGGGCACGCGACGAAGAGGCGGGCGTTGACCCTGCGCGCGCGCAGGAGAGCGCCCAGCAGCTGTTCGACGCGGGCGAGGCCAAGTGGGGCACTGACGAGGAGATCTTTAACAAGGTCAGTAGCAAGGGAAGGTATAGGTTGTACCTACCTAGTAGGGTTTGCCACTGGCATTGAATCCGAGCCGAAAATAGATAAATAAGATGGTAAGCGAAGCGAGCGCCAGATTATCACGCTACTGGTCGAAGTCACTCGAGGTATACTAACTGATGGCGAGCGTAGCGAGCGCGATATTTCTCTTTGTTGATCAAGGTACATTAACTTAGTGAGCGCGAGATATCACGTTGTATATTAAAAGTAACATTATGATAAAACTTGTAATGCGAAGCGCGCGTAGTAAGTGCAAGAAGATAATATTGATCGAGGTATGTGGCGAGCGTAACGAGCCGAGCACAAGAGTTTACGTTATTCATAGAACTCACGTCAGCTACGTAGGTAGCATAGCAGACAGGGTCACTATCCAGTGAGGTAATCTGTATTTTGCTGAACCTTCCAGATCTTGGCGCACGAGAGTTTCAGCCAACTGCGGCTAGTCTTTGAGGAGTACAAGAACCTGTCAGGGCGCACCATCGAGCAAGCCATCAAAGCGGAGATCGGCGGAGAGCTGAAGGAAGCTTACGTCGCACTCGGTCAGTATGCTAATCAGGGCAGTATGCTTATGATGAGGGTCTAAAGCTAACTGCGGCTTATAAACTAATCATTACTCTAAACTCGATCAGACGTAACGGAAGACAAAGTCGTCGATGTAACCAGCTCACTTATGATGGTTCTTTGCGACTGAGGACGATCGACCCAGGGAGTCGTCGTTTACACACAGACTACTGCTAGATTCAATTAGGTGGTTAAAAACTATGTCACCAGAGAGTGGGAGAGTACACCAAGTCGCTAGTCGAAGAAAAGACACCTAATTTATGTTATGATTTATTGTGTGATTCATTCATAACAACTCTGCTAAATTAGTTTACCCTTGAACGCAAGAACTTGCAATAGAGTAGAACTAATTTGGACACTCGAGTTTAAGAGGACACAGCTGAAGTCATGCTCAGCTCATGACATCGTTTTTTGGAAAGTTTTTGAGAAGAGTAGTTAGTTATAGTTAGCAACCTTGGTCAACAGATGGCGGTACTAAAGATACTAAGTACTAAAGCAGCGATTACATTACCCTGCCGATCGGACCCGTTTATATTACAATAGGAACAGAACAGATAGATGGCGCTGTTTTTTTTTTTCGATTTTTTTTTATAATGACCGTTAAATATTACAGAATTAGATAGTAGAGGAAGTAGATATTATCACAGATTATGATAGAAAATGATTTCGAGTGTAAATTTTGATATTTTCATTTTAATGGATTGCCATTCTCAAAACATTGGTTGCTTATATTTGTCGCTGCTTATTGAATATTCCAGTGGAATGCGTGGAGTGCGCCCCGGCGTGGTTCGCGCGCCGCCTTCGGAAGGCAATGCAAGGAATGGGCACGGACGACCGCACGCTCATAAGGGTCGTCGTGTCCCGCGCAGAAATCGACCTCGGCGCCATCAAACGCGAATACGAACGGCTGTACGATAAGACATTAGTGAGCGAAGTGAAGGTAGGTAACATGTGGTACGTTGTTTGCAGTGGAGTGTGTGGAAAATGCCCCGGCGTGGTTCGCCCAGCGGCTGCGCAATGCCATGCAGGGCGCCGGCACTGAAGACAAAACGTTGGTGCGGATCATCGTCAGCCGCGCTGAGATTGACTTGGGCAGCATCAAGCAGGAGTACGAGAGACTGTTCGACAAAACTCTTTGCAGTGACATCTCGGTATGTTTTTTTTTTGGGGTGGGTGTTAGCAGTATGTTTTTTTTATTCTGTTTACATTACTGCCAACATCCTATCCTTTGGTCATATGCTTGGTCGCACTGCGCATTTATCGATTAAAGCACATTATGAATCGCATGAAAATAATGCTTGCCATCCTGAATACAATCTATACTATATTCCATACTATGAGGATAAACTTTAAGCTAAATAGATTTTTCCAGATTATGATATTGCTAACCGGCAATTTTTTTCTATTTTACTTTTTATCGTAGTATTGGACATAATCGATGGAGCCATATTTTATCCCCATTACTATAAAACACTAGAAATGCATGAAACTGGCTATTTCCAATAGCTGGACTAGCTTTCAGTGTCTAGTTGTATTACTGTTATGCCATTCATAATGTGTCTTTTCAATATATTCCCAACTTTATCTGCTACATTTTTGGTGCCGGGGATTAGGAGGTGAGGTTACTTTGTCATTTATTACAATACAATACAATACAAAATTCTTTATTGCACTTAAGGAGACAAATACACAGTAATACACAAACAACATAACACAAGTACAACATAGGCGGCCTTATTGCTATTGTGATTTTTATTTATTTAATATTATTACTCGTACTATCCATTCCCTAAAATTATTTACTTACTCATTTTAGCATTGGAACCTTTATAATTAATTATATCTAGTTACCTACTTATTTAATCAAAACCTTGTTCGTTATTATAAGCCATATAATTTAATGTGAAAATGTGTCTAATCCAAAATACATCAGATTTAATTTCTTTTCACATAAAACTAATGCAAATGCGTTTTCTCTTCCCGCACGTCGCCGCATGTACTCGCAACGCCACCTGCCGCTCGACTTGAAACTACATGCAACGCCATCTATTAAATAACATCACAACTACGATGACATTCGAATGCTTCTGTGACTGTCAACGCCATCTATGGAATAACTTCACAACTGCGATGATAAACGAATGCTTCTGTGACTGTCAACACCATCTATGAATGAAAAACGAATTTACGCGATTTGGTAGCAGGGTGAGACTTCTGGTGACTACAAGCGTGCCTTGGTGGCTCTCATTGGACAGCCATAAGAACCTTTGAGAAGAGAAGAGAAGGAAGAGAAGATATTTTTTTTTTAAATAAGTTACGTAACTTCGCTGAGAAGAGAGAAGACGAGTTGAACAGAAGATTTTTTTGTTACATAGTGCACTTAGCTGTGTTAAAGAGATTACTTTTGTATTAGATTATTCAATATTTACATTTTTAATTGGTGTATTTTGTCTCGGTATTATTTTAAATGTTATTATATTTAAGAGCAAAGTATTTAATTGATCTTAAAATTTGCGCTGTTTAGCGATATTCGGCTTGATGTCTTTGTATGATGCTTGCTTAGCCTTAGATAAGCAGATTGTCAATTTTGAAAGTGTTTTATAAATTTTAAACTCGTACCTATATATCGAATCTTTTGAATGCTTGAATTTATTAAATTGAGAATAAGTAATCTCTTAAAGAGTAAGAATCTCATAATTATAATTATGATCACTGTCAGAGATTGAAGCATAGTGCATAATAAAAAAGGTAGCTAAACACATTTATTGAAGAATCTGTGGTAAATTTACTTTGTTTAAAAATATTGTTGTATAGAAATATTTATACAAAATTAGCAAACGATGTTTTTAACTTAGAAGTAGTTAAAGTATGTATGTATACTATTTTAAACTGTAGGCCTTTTAAGCAGTGCCTTGAATTGTTTTGTAAATTATTTATTGATGAATGTAATTAATATTTATTTAACCACGCATTCCAATCACAAAAAACATTTTAAATTGTTATTAGATCTTCATTTTTTTTACAGCTTTAAGTTTACTCAATGTTATGCCTTTTGATGCAAAATAAAGATCTTAGTGTAAGAATTAAATTTGTTTCATTTTATCATATAAAGTATAAATAGTACGTATTATAACTCCATGATAATGGCGTAGGACATAGGTTCTACCCTTAGCTTAATACAATAGGCGTATGGCTCATCTTGGCAGAGCAAAGTCTTGGATTTGGATTCTAATAATGCCAAGATTTGGTCCGTAATTAGTCCGTACTAGTCCTTAAGTACTAAATCTAGTAATTTCCTCGTTAAAAAGTTATAAGCCTTTCGTCATGTCCCTGTCAGGCTGAGGCTCATTCCGCCAGAGACATTCGAGTTCTCAAAAACCGCTGCACCTAGCAATAGGCACTATCAGGAAGGAACTTCAATTCAATATACCTATCCGATTTTGAGTGACTCTAGTCATAAATGGGATTCTCCATTGACATCGATGATAAAGTGTATGTAGGTATTATTTAGATATGAGAAGGGTGCATCGGGTTGTCTATCGACTCAAAGACCCCTTAGAGCAACACGGCCTTCCGCTCGCCGGGATTAAATGAAAATATTTTCAACAGATGGCGCTGTAATAATTACTAACTTATTAGCGCCATCTAATTATTAAGGACGCTATCTTTAAAATAAACCTTGGGAATTGGCAAGCAATCTTTGACAAAAAGCCTTCAAGCCCATGTCGTATTCCAGTCAGGCACGGCGACGACGACGGTGACAAATCCGGCGCTTATCCGCGCGGCTTCCGGCGACCGGCTATTGCCCTCCGCGTGCGACCGCTTTGTCAGGCTAAGATTGGTCTTTAGGGAACTGCGGAGGGGTTGATGGATGAATTATTGCCTGATTTGCTATGAAATATGCACGTAACTTTAAAACTGGAGCTGCTAAAGACCTGTACGTAGACATATAATATCATACTTCTCATATTATCGTTTTTTTTTTTCGGTCACGCAGCTCTGAAACGCCATAAAAAGTTAACGCGACCGCTTTGGGCAGGCAAACCGAGATTGTTGGCATCATGGGGTTGCTCTTCATCATTCACCCAGGTCAGACTCTCAAATGATCGTTACCATTTTTGTCGTAACTTCCTAGTCTAGTTTTTTTTTTTATTGGGTTTAAATAAGAGGCCAGTGTGCTAGGCTATCGGTATACTCCTGGCCCCTCCCCATCACATCACATATTTACCTTGTAACATTGGTATTAGTATTTAACATATTACAATTGCGGCTACTTAGTCTACAGCTCTGCTCCTACAAGACAAAATTGAACTTCTGGAGACTGAAAGAGGTGAGCTCTCTCTATCGTGTAACTTTGTCTCTATTATTTTATTTTATTGTATCGACTATCGGGTCTTCGATGGAATTGCATCAATCGTGGTCGCAAGCTGACTGGAGCCAGCTGTCTGTCTCTATCGTCTCGTCTCTGACTTAGGCTAGGGCAAGACCATGCCTTGAAATTCTTTGTCTTGCATATCAATATTAATGTGATTTGATTAGCATGTGAGACTAACAAGGCCTATTTACTAGTTGGATTTTCTGACGATATTTTAGTTTTTTAGATCGTTAGAGGCACCTTTTCGTAGAAGTAAGGATAAAAGGCTAAATCCCAGACAAAACGCTCGCGTCACCGCGACCCAACTCATTGTCACAGATAATAAAACCATTTTAGTAAAAAAACCACTGCCGGCCACGAAACAAAATCAAAGATTTCGGATTAGGACGACGATAAGCCGCCCTAAAAGCTTTAGCCAGCTTTACTTTTCTAATTTTTCTAACAGATAAAAGGGCCCCAAAGTAAAACAATTTCCGTTGCTTTCCTGCGTCTGAATCTTATTTTTTTTCACGATTAGGTATTCGTGATTCCTTTAACATTAGGTTTTACTATTTAGATGTTCTTTGTGTGTGGAACGTCGAGCGTGATAAAAAGCAGGTTAGATTGATTAGATTACTTCCATGCTGAACTGGGAGTGATAGAAAAACATAGAATGTGACAGCTGCATCTCCTCCCGGTCATGCTGTAAAAACCAGCTAAGGGATTCGAGGGTTTCAGTGTATCGCAACTTAGGCGATGGGCTGACAACTCGTCACAATAGCAATATACCTACATAATTATCAACTGTATTGACCCTTAAAACTTGTCAGACGTGGCGGAACGACCTATGTTTAGGTCGTTTTTGCTCTGGCTACCCCATTAGGGATAAAGGCGTGATTTTATGTATGTATGTAATGTAGATTGATTAGATAGGTACCTACTGATTGCTTCTATTTCTATGTCCAGGTATTTCTGAAAGCCGGTAGACAAGACATAACCCGAGGTGTGCTTGAGGTTATCGGAGTTGCATTAGGTGACAACCCGAAATCGTTTTGAAGACAAGGCAAAAATGGATTTTATTATACCGTTGATGCTGTGTCTATCCCATAGGACATATAGTGGTGTAGTTTCGCTTGTTCTGGCACTATTTCCAATCTAAAGTGTTAGTTTACTTGTGGAGTTCGTGGATATTTTTAGGCTACAATTTTGAGTAAAATACAGTTTTAATAACGAGCGTCCCTAGATGACGGTTATAGCGTCATATTTTAATTTTATTACGATTAAAATTCCGGTTTAAAATAATATTTTTATATGAAGTAAATAAAAATATTATTTAAGTTTTTCCTTCTGTATTTGTATAAGTACAAGAGATTTGTAGCTTTCTACGAAACCAATACAAAACGTATCTCCTTCAGTATCTTCAAATGGAAATCGTTCCGATACCTATATCACTGAATTCAGAGAGGTTATTAGATTCTATAGAAATGCGTATTCTTTAGAAATGCTTATTCGACAGTGTGTAGGCATCGTATGAAAGGAATTTGGCTGTGATAAAAACACTGGTAGGAAACGTTTGTGGCCTATTTGCTTTCACGGCAAAGATATTTGTGTAACATATTTGTAAAGATAAAAAAATATACGAAGTTGTACATTACATTTAAGAGAGAAAATATTCGCGAAAATGTTTAGCGGCGTTGTTTGCAAAAAACTTAATTGTGGTGCTAGAAAAGTTGTATAACATTTTGTTTAGAAAATGACGAAGATGATGATGATGACTAGTCTTATCTTATCTTATCTTACTTAGCCTATATCATCCCACTGCTGGGCAAAGGCCTCCCTCTTCTCCTTCCACTCATCCCTATCTTGAGCCTCCAGGCGCCAGTCCTTTAAAAATGTATCCAGCTCGTCGCGACACCTGCGACGGGGTCTTCCGCGGCGTCGATTCCTGGTGGGTGGCTTCCATTCAGTACTGAGTTTTGTCCATAGTTCTTCTGGCATACGGCAGACATGATGCTGACTAGTCATTAGAGTAAAAATTCTATCAACATGATTCAGCTTGAATGGTCATCCATTATCAATTTTCATAAGATCAATAAGCAAAGAGTTAAGAGTGAACTTTGCGAATAAAACACAGATAATTTAATAACATGTTGACTGCCAGTCTGCCAGACAAGCTTTAATAATAAGCGTTCCCTTAGGCAATCTTTCGTGGCATGGAAAATAGGAAGCGGTGCGGCGCGGGCGAGGCGGAGGCGCGTCAATTTTGTATGTAATTTAAGCCTGCGCAGCGCAGCTTGATTTGAAGTTTCTATACAAAAACGACGCATCGGCGACGCAACGGCGCCGCACCGCTTCCTATTTGCCATGCCCCTAAGGGACAGTAGGACGACCTAATTTAACTTAATTTTCTCTTTAGTTGAACTTAAACGGCTTTTATGTAACGAACTTTAATATTGCTTCTTCGAAAAGTTTGAAAAATATTAGTCCAGAAATTTAAGAGTTCATGAATTTCATGATCATGAAATTTATTATACAGGGTGTAAAAAAACGTTCTGCACAAAAATATTAACCAAAATAAAATTTTCCTTTTCAATACAAAGCGATCTCCTCTCTGCAATTTTGTATGGATCTCTGCTACGGCGTAGCCAATGGGCGTAGCAACTTGCTACGATGGATACTAGTTGCAATAATGTTATAATTATAACCAAAGACGTCTATACAAACTGAGTTTATCTTTGCATGAAGCCTGATGATGAAGTAGATATACAACGTGTAACAGAAAGGGTATATGCATCGAGAAATGTGTGAATCTACCCATGATACTGAACAACTTTCCCTAAGGAACATAGGTCGAAATACGAAAAAAAAAAAAATTTGACTTCCCATACTAAATACGCTATCAGCTGATGCATTTTGTATGAAAGGTCACAATTTTTTTTTTCGTTTTTCGACCTATGTTTCTTAGGGAAAGTTGTTCAGTTTCATGGGTAGATTCACACATTTCACGATACATATACACTTTCTGTTACACGTTGTATAGGTCCATTGCCTCCTCTGCCGGAGTCGTGGTTCGAGTGTTTTTCAGTTTCCGAATTTCATAAGGAAAATATCGTGAGGAAATCTCACCTACGAAGAAATATAAGTTTGTGTGTGAAGTCGACCAATCCGTACTGGGTCTACGTGGTCGACCTTCGGTTGGGACGTATATGAGCTGATGAGTGATGTGATGATGAACCTACTCGCGTTAGAAACTTATAAACAAATCCACTTTGTAAGCCCTTATGTGTAATTAGTATTCTACAACCGATGTCGTTGGGTTCTTAGCACTTTCAGTTGGAGAACTTTCCCGCTACTTGCTTGCTGACTTTTAAGCACTCCGGTTTCTTCACTTAGTTAAACTTTGATTTTGCGCTGAGACTAAAATAGAAGTGAAACTTCACCAATCAATGGCTTGAATGACAAAAGACAGTGTACGAAAGTTTATTTACTTTTGTTTCGTTTGATACTAAATAGTTTTTCTCTCATCATCATCTGCCTTAGGACTTAGGATGTCCATTGCATAAACCTCGCTTCTCCACAGAGCACGGTTTTAGGCCGACTGCATCCAGCCCGCAACATTTAGGCTCGTATTTATAAAGCGGTCTCAAGATTGAGAGCGATATTGATTGCGGATTTGACAGGTCATTTTGTACTCGAATGACATTTCTGATACGAACTCAAACTCGCTGTCACTCTTGAGAGCTGATTATAAATACGGGCCTTACAAGGCCATCGGTCCACCCAGAAGGAGGCACCCACTTCCGATACGTAGCAGCCATTTCAGCAGCCCCATTATCGCACGCTTCTATAAGCCAAAATAACCGCTATCCATGCCGGAACTTTGTAAAAAACAACAAAAATAAAGTCGCGACAAACATGAGGTCACGCCGATAGTTCGGGGCACTCTCGGGACACTCAGCGGTGATAAATTCCGCGAGTTAAGTGCAATAAAGTGCCGCATGAGGCTCGAGACGAATTTACTTTTTAGACGGAACATAAAAGTGGATGCGGAGTGAGTAGAGCTGTCCCGATTAAGGTCTCAGTAAACTGAAGGATATGATACGTTCAGCGTTTGTCCCTCCGTGCTACATTACATTTAAATGTCAACGTTGCCTAGTTATGTCTGAATCTTGGGCTCTCGAACAAGAAAACAAAGTACTATGCAGTGTATAATTAAGTTGAATGTGAAAAATTGGTAAGGTTTTCTTGAACAATTCTGATAATCCTTTTTACTTTTAGCTAGGTCTCAAGAAGCGCGCCTAAACGCCTAGTTGAATGGTACTTAAACCCTTCTATTGAGTGAATTGTAGATTGGAGGATTGATCCCCTGATGCTAATAGGCTAGTATGTAGAGAAATAGTGGCGATTTCTACTAACGGGCGACTTTCTTCCACAAGTCTGGCAAGACCTTAACCTCAGTCCCGTAACGCGACAATAAGCCCGGCCCTTAATTCGAGGGCTAAATTGAGTCCCTTCGCGACCCTCAACCTCAATTTACAATTAATCTGAGCACGGTGAATACTTGTACAAACATTTAGGGCCATTGTTGGGCTGTAGGGCGTGCGTGAACGGAGGTGATTTAAGTTTTACATGCGTATCACGCTTTCATACCCTACGGGGCAGGCAGTGCGTTAACAGCTCAGTAAAGGGCGTTTTTGCAACATCTGGCTAATAGAGGGCGATATCAGAAAAAAGTATACCTAAAGGACAACCTCCAGCAAACGGTCAGGCAATGGAACTGAACAACTTTCACCATGAAATTCTTTCACTAAACGAATTCTTTTTACTCTCCCATACAAAATAACAACTTCGATCCGCAATTTTTCTTTCATTTCCTGAAAGAATATCTTTGTAAATGTCGTTCAGTTTCGTTGACTGAGCAACCCCTGTTTGCTAGGAGCTGTCCCTTACACACAGTATACATGTTATCAGCACTTCGTCTAAATTGTTAGCTTGTCTTGTTCGCAATAAAAGATAGGTCTGTACTGTAGGCCGTTGACACGCTGCAATACCTACTCGTAAGGAAATATAGGTATAACTGTTCTAAGGGTCGTATTTATAATCATCTCTCAAGAATGACAGCGTGTTTGATTTCGTATCAGAAATGTCATTTCAGTACAAAACGATCTGTCAAATCTGTACTTAATATTGCTCTCAATCTTGATATCGCTTTATAAATACGAGCCTATGAAAGTTTCCTCGCTAGGATAGGTAATGGCATCTTGACGGCTTTGTCTCCTAGCAGGAGCTTGCAAACAATAGCGATAGCGAGGACGGCTTTGATATCCGATACTCAACATATTTTGTATGGAAGCTTCCATACAAAGGAAGGTCCCTTCTCACGTTATATCGTCTCCTTTCCTGGAAAACAATACACAGCTACTTAAAGCCAAAGTACTTTTAGTCATATAATGTATCCATCAAAATTAATTTCTTCTTATTGAAAGTAACAAAATTTGTGATTTTCACTGTTAACTATTTATATTATATTAGGTATCTCTAGATAGTAACAATAAGCACTAAAGATTTGCATTGTATTTGTTAATAATTATAATAAGCTCTCTCAAATATTGCTATACCCTATTAAAAGGGGTGTCATATGTTGGACCTAACGTATTATAACATCTTTATGTACCATGTGATTCGCAATAAAAATATATGAATATGAATATAATTATTCTTTTTGACGGATAACTCGGAAAATAGCTCGACAAATATATTCAAGACCTAAGAAAACATGTTTGCTTGCTCACGTGTAAAAATGTCTCCGTGCACATTTTTTCTCCATTTAATTTTATTATTCGACGGTCCCGTTTATGGAAAAACAAGGAAAATCTCCACTTTTATGGGAGACTGACTACGGTAAAATGATTGATATTTCTCCCCCTCTCATTAACGAGGCAGTCAAGGAAATGATACCTCCACAATATACAGATCTTCTCGGCCTTTATTATGATGAATCGTTTCCGAAATTAACGCTTTATTGAAGAGAATGATAGCAAGGATTTTACAAAAACGTACAATTTAGTTCTAGTAAAAAAAAAACTACATACCTACAGTTGAGGCATGAGTCTTGGGCTCCTGACTGGTCGTGAGTTCGATTCCCGTTATCATATCAGTTAGGACAATGTAGGATAAATCAAATCACCCTATTGTCTGTTGAGAAAGTTAATTCCGTGCTTCGGAGTGCCCTTCAAGCCGTCGTCGGTACCAGTTACTGTCCCCAATGTCAGAGGATTAGGGCAGTTCAATAACTCTGATATCAGGGTTAACCGGGTCATTATTCGAGTGAATAACCCAATAGAATAAACCTAAGCCCGTGGGACGGAAAGCTAGTTGAAAATAAAATGAATTCAATTTGGTCCCCGAATTAAGAGTTATCTTGGAGGCAATTTTCTTTAATAGTGTCTTCAACCTAAAAGTAAATCTAGCCCCTAAATCCTGCGGCCTTTTATAACTCCTGGATTGTCCAATTTATCACTCTTGAGAGGATAAGGGCTTGCTATCACATGTATCTTATCTTTAGACTGAGAGCGATAAAAAATAGAATATACCAGCTAGCTGACTATAAAAAGAGTATAAAGACATAAACAAATTAAGGCAATGAAGATGGCCGTTTTCAAAAGTCAGTTCTGGCGAAAAGGGTTTTATTAACCGTTGACGCTCTGCTTGTCCCGGGATATAAGCGTGATTATGTTTAATATAAAGTTTTAGATCATAAGATTAACCTGAAATTAACAATTTATTTAAGGATCATGTCATGTGACTTTACAATGAAGTAAAAAATTGAGAAGAATTTATAAAGAAAAGGAACGGCCCAAGAAATTCAGTCACTTTGCTTTAAACTTTGCAAAAATAGAACATTTAACAGTTTTATTTCAAAGCAGTTTCTTCGAAGTTAAATATTCTTTTAACTGAGCGTATCTTGAAGGGAGGCTCAGATTAAACTTAAGGTAGATGGAGCGCTTTTCTGCCTGCGGTATTAGCTCTTGACTTACGAGTATTGTAGTATGGAGTCACTGGGATATCTGTTCACCTGTCAGCGGCGCCACTATAGCTATCTTTGTTTCATAACTGTAGCCAAATTTTAGTTCCAAATATCACCACATGAATAAATAAGTCGGTAGCACTGTACGGATCTTAATAACGAGTAACCTGTTAACGTCATACAATCTTTGAGATTTAACATTAAATTTACCTTTTGTCTATAAAATTTAGACAGCTCGAAGAGACTGAAGAATGATGATGAAGATGAGCTCTTCTTTTTTGGCCGTGCTGTGTTTGTTAGCAATGCTCCATCTACCTTTATTCCTTGATCTGAGAAGGTGGCAGAAGGGAGTGTCGGGGTTTAATCAAATTCAAGATAAGTCTATTTTGCGAGCGTCGGATTATGCTGAAGATGGGCTTTTGTAAATATAATATCGAATTACATTAAATTGGAATCCAACTCGACGCTGGTTTTTGAAGAAAAGTGTTCGTAGATATTTCTAGAGGATAAAAGAAATATTACGATATAATTTTGACAACTTGCACGTTTAATAAATTGTAAATTTATGGGGTGTAAACCAGTGTATGAAAGTTCATTGATTCGAAAACCCACTCAGTAAAAGATTTGTAATGAAACAGAGAACTTGATACCTATTTTGATTAAAAAAAAAAAACAATTTATGATTGATTTTCCTTCGAGATTTTGATTGATCCCATAATTAGCAAACATTTCTGCTTGGCTGGAAATACAGACGTCGGGATGGAACTAACACTAGACACACAGATGGTGTCACTCTCTTTCAGTGGATGAGTGGATAATCTACACATTTCTTTTACTCTACATAATAATACATAATAATCACGCTTTTATCCCTAATGGGGTAGGCAGAGCGTAAACAACCTAAACAAAGGTCGTTCCGCCACGTCTGCCAAGTTTTGAGGGTTATTCCGGATAGATCTGTATATTGCTAATAGTGACAGGTTGTCAGCCCATCGCCTAAATTACTGACGCCTTTTACTCTCACCAGTCGGCGTGGTACATTTGAGACGGAAACAGGCCGTGGGTCGGATCAAATTTAGATGTAGCGAAGTTGGCGGCTCCCGGGCAACGGCAGACGGATTGTTCTAACCGAAAGTAGATTCTGACGTATAGCTAAGTTAATATGACATTTAGTCAAAATGCGACATCGTCCCACTACGCTTTAGGCACTCCCTACTAAAAGGAAATATCCGTTCTTTTTAATTTCAATGGATGATGGCAGAAAGCTTGCCGTGCCGTCTAGTAGAACAGCCTTTACTTGGCAAAGAGCCCCGCCGTAGGGCTGCAAAGCTTTTCACACCACCTTAGGCAGTATGGCGAAAAGCTTTAGCCTGTCTCAATCACAAAATGGGACGAATTGAAAAAAAAAAAAAAAAAAAACCTTTTCACACCATTGTCTCCTTGCTCGACCCGTATTTATAATCAGCTCTCAAGGGTGAAAGCGAGTTTGAGTTCGTATCAGAAATGTCATTCCAGTACAAAATTACCTGTCAAATCCGCACTCAATATTGCTCTCAATCTTGAGATCGCTTTATAAATACGAGCCTTACTAGCAGGGTCAGTACTCTCTCTATTACTTAAAAAAGTAATAAAATATAGGATAGGTAGCCATCTAGGTAATTTCTGTCCATGACAAGTGTAAGGTCAGTAATTTATGGAAATCCATTCGATAGGGTTGTGTCAGCGACTATAAATCTCAGGGTACATGTCGAAGGCCGGATAGATAGCTGAGAATATCATGAATTACAAATCAACATTAGGGTTGAAATTCAATTGGTGTTATACTACCTATAAATACACAGTATGAATTTATTAACTTCTTATATAACAGTTATCGTTTTTAATAGTACATTACGATACAAGTGCGGTGCGTTGATAGTTACAGCCGAGGCGATATTGCTAGCCCGAGCCGTAGGCGAGGGCTACAAGAAAGCAGAGGCTGTAATTATCAAACCGCACGTATGTCGTACGACGTTTTATAACATATTTGCGAGGAAATAGCTAAAAAATTAAAACAATACAGCGAAAAGAAAAAAAGCGAGGAATAATTTTTACTCGTTCACAAATTAGCGATGCGCGCGTCCACAGGGGTACGTTCAGTCGACCCAGTTCGATATTTATACCGATCGAATCTTATACTAGTGGGACGCACTGAACGTGCACCTTAGCTGCTGTCAGATAAAACCTCACTTCCGGTGCGCCTCTAAACGGGCCGGATAAAAATTAACCTAGTCGAAATTTCGTCTGCTAGGTTTCTCTGAACGGGCAATATAATTTTTAACCAGGTTAAATTTCGATCGATCGAGCGTTTCTGAACGTACCCCAGATTACCTAGTATATATCGCGCAGCGCTTTTTTTTTAAGACAAAGCCCAAAAAACCAGCCAGTATTACTAATAAACTAAATTAATATTTTTTTTTATTTTGTTACGGATAAATGGTTGTAATTTATTGTAAAAATTAATTAAATCAAAGAATTAAATGTTTATTTTATTATACTTTATCTCCCAAAGTTAATTTTATTTATAAAATGTTGACCAATTTTCTGCCATAAAAACTCTTTGCTAAGATTTACAAAAGTACCGTTCGATAAACCGTGCGTTTTACCTAATTAAAAAAAAAACTCGCGTGTTTTACAGCACTCGTGCATTTTACATTACGATTACGCTCAAGTACGTAATAAGATACAATACAATATTGAAATTGGTGTAGTAAGAGACCCTTTACGAGCAAATGTGTTATAATAGTACATTACGATACAAGTGCGGTGCGTTGATAGTTACAGCCGAGGCGATATTGCTAGCCTGAGCCGTAGGCGAGGGCTACAAGAAAGCAGAGGCTGTAATTATCAAACCGCACGTATGTCGTACGACGTTTTATAACATATTTGCGAGGAAATAGCTAAAAAATTAAAACAATACAGCGAAAAGAAAAAAAGCGAGGAATAATTTTTACTCGTTCACAAATTAGCAATGCGCGCGCATCCACAGGGGTACGTTCAGTCGACCCAGTTCGATATTTATACCGATCGAATCTTATACTAGTGGGACGCACTGAACGTGCACCTTAGCTGCTGTCAGATAAAACCTCACTTCCGGTGCGCCTCTGAACGGGCCGAATAAACCTAGTAATTAAATTTCGTCTGCCAGGTGTCTCTGAACGGGCAATATAATTTTTAACCAAGTTAAATTTCGATCGATCGAGCGTTTCTGAACGTACCCCAGATTACCTAGTATATATCGCGCAGCGCTTTTTTTTTAAGGCAAAGCACAAAAAACCAGCCAGTATTACTAATAAACTAAATTAATATTTTTTTTATTTTGTTACAGATAAATGGTTGTAATTTATTGTAAAAATTAATTAAATCAAAGAATTAAATGTTTATTTTATTATACTTTATCTCCCAAAGTTAATTTTATTTATAAAATGTTGACCACTTTTCTGCCATAAAAACTCTTTGCTAAGATTTAAAAAAGTACCGTTCGATAAACCGTGCGTTTTACCTAATTAAAAAAAAAACTTGTGTGTTTTACAGCACTCGTGCATTTTACATTACGATTACGCTCAAGTACGTAATAAGATACAATACAATATTGAAATTGGTGTAGTAAGAGACCCTTTACGAGCAAATGTGTTATAAAAAATATTACGGCACAATCAGTGATCCTTGTCTCACTTTCATAGGATAAATAATATGTTAATTTATGTTGGTATTTATGGTTTTGCTCGTTTTAACTAACTCGTTTTGTATATGTGCAAATCTGTAAATAGCTCTCAGTTTTGTATATTTTTTATTTACTGTTTTATTGTCGCTGATGATTTGCCGAATAAATAAAAATAAAATAAATAAAATAAAATAAAATAAAATAAATGACTCACTATTTATATGCCAAAAATAACTCCTACCACTTCAACTAGTTTCTATAGCCAGGAAAAGAGGCAGTTGGAACATTCTTCGCTTTTTTGCTTTAATCCCAAAAAAATAAACTGTAAAATATTATAATTAACGCTTAGTTACTAACTCTTGCGCGGCTCCATCATAATTTAACTCTGTCGGTTAATTAGGCTTATCAAAGGCCTGATTACGAAAACTTCCCCGGGGATTCCCGCAGGGTAATCTTACCTTTTTGAGCTTGTAAAAGGATTAATTTTACGGTATTTTTTAAATCGAATGTTAGGGTATTCAATAAGTACCTACAATCTCTGGGAGATTGGCCGCCATCACCGAAAATTGACAGTATACTAGTTGTTATTTTTATAAAAACCACTTGTACTTGTTTCACAACTTTATTCACTAACCTAACCGGATTTGCCTAAGCATCTTCAGGGGCAGCAACATATACACAATAATCATTTATGCAAGAAAACATCACAATAGTTTTTAATTAATTATCATAATTTCGATCTATTAAGTACAATAAATTGACTCGTAATGAAACCGGTTGGGTTAGTGAATAAAGTTGTGAAAAATAACAACATACAATGGAGTTTCACCAAGAGCCGACAATCGCAAGTAAAAATTATGGCTATATATAGATTTGAAAAAATAATAGTAATTAAGTTCAATGTTCTCATGACCTTTCTATGGAAAAATTTAAAGATTTTTTAATTGGCTTTTTTCAGGATTGTTCTTTAGAATACTTAGTTCTTTGAAACACATTGAATTGAATTTAAAGTGACCTCCGCTACGGCGTAGCGTTGCTACGAGCTCATATTGCTACGAGCTCATATTGCTACGAGCAGCTACGCCCTACAAAATTAAATCATTTTCAAAATTGAGCTCTATTTTGGTGAGTTAAACGGAAAAATAGTGCTTACAAAAACATATTTTCAAAATAGAATCAAGAAAAATAAAATGAGTAAAATATTACCTACAAATAATAAACCTTAGATCAGCTGTGCTTTGTTATGTTTGTAATAATAAAATATTGTAGGTTTAAAATAAAGAACTGCATTGTTGTGTGTTGCATTCACTGACAATCGCGATATGCCATTGAACTCTGCATTCCCCGTTAGGTATACAGACGTGACTCAAAAGTAAAGAAAATAGTAGTAAATTAAAAAAAAATAAGAAAATATTAGTTAATCAATCTTCAAGTGCAGAGATGGTCGCGCAGACGCCGCGAAGTGTAAGAAACATTGCATCAATAGGCCGTTGAGCCCTGCTTACCCCGTAAAACATATAGGCGTGACTTAACTATCAGTAAATCAATCTTCAAGTACAAAGATAGCTGAGGGTCGCGACCCCGGCAGCGTACATCGCCATCCGCAGTGTTATCCGCTACTTCAAGCGCACGGCTATTTAAGTACAGACGCTGAGAAGTGTACGCATGCCTTTAAGGTGCATCCACCGCGGACCCTGGGGTTGCCACTTGAGGAGGCTCAAACTGCCTGAACCCTTCGAAAAAATATAATTCGAATAAAAAAAAACAAATGTTACTCTACATCGCCCCATATCTTCCACGCATGCAAGTTCCTGCGTTTAAATTTAACAGTCTTGTTTGGGCATTTGCTCATTTAAGGCCGTTGGCCTTTTACTAGCATAGAATGTATGTAGATAGGTATATCAACTGCTTTCCAGGATACTGTAAAGTCAATGGAGAGACCCCGAAAGTTGCTGTGTATTATGAAAACCTGTCAATAAAGTTTATGTGACATGCTTTTCCACTTGCCGGCACGGCACCGGCACGGCATGTCATCGATTCCCATAGGTATTATCACATGACCGTCGCCGTGCCGGTACCGTGCCGGTACTGTGCCGTCTAGTGGGAAAGCGCCCAATGGTTCATTTTTGAAACTCTTTTACATAGATTTTGAGCAAAAAATATGTACAACTTCTATTTTTTGATTACGAATGTTAGTAAAGCCACCAAAACTCCCCTTACTTAGGCACAACCCCTCTAAAACCGCCACACTGTCGTACCCTAATAGCTTGTGCTGCCGGCCGCCATGTAGGGCTCGATGGCTGCGCATACGCATCTCCCCACGCGTATATATCCCAGCGCGCAAACGGACCGCGCTCACTGCCGCCCCTACGCCGCGCCTGCGCCGTGAGTGTGCCTTTCACTTATTTCGTGTAGTGTTAAGTGCTTCATCATTTACACAACGTGCTTTTCAATAACTCATAAATAAGTGCTTATAATAATAACCCCGGTCTTACAAAAGGTGCTTTACATTAACTCTATAATAGTGCTTTTAACCCGGCTTAAATTTATAGTGCTTTTCGCCCGGTATTGATAGTTCCACTCAGCTTCTACGATAGTGCTTTTCATCCGTTTTTTTTTTTAACTTAGTGATTTTCGACCGGCTTTTATTAAAGTGCTTAAAATTGAAGTGTTCAGCTGTGGTCAGTGAATTCTGGATGCTTTTGCTAAAGGCTAAGTTATATAGGTGACTGCTTTTATTTCGCTGATTTTTTTATGGAACTGGGACGGCTAAGAAGATAAAAAATCATGTCATTTATAACTTTTTTGTGGACCAACTTCTTATGTAACTTATATACTTAAACCTAAAAAATCTTACATGTCGGTGTAAAAAAAAAAGGTTGGCCTAAGTATAAGTATCAAATTAACTTTTTATGCGTGTCTATTTAATAGCAGTCAAGGGCTGGACTGGATGAATTAGAGACAGCCTTTCAAAGTTGCCGATATGCTGTAATTAATTACATACTTAATTGTTCTATAACAATTATAAGAACATAAAACGTAATCACGTAACAATTAAACTAAATCGTACTACAAATTGGTCTAATAATAGTCAAGTATCGAAGTCTGCGCGGAGAGATTCGATCTATTATCGATCGCTGAAGAAAATCGAACACACAGATCTATGGTATGAACATCCGCGTGGATAGAATACCATTCAAAGGGAAAGAATAAATTTAAACTACTTTAAGGTTAGAAATAAATTAAATCAATAAACACGGTGTGACAGAAAGGGTTCAACAACCCTGAAGGATGTGAATCTGTCCATGAAATTGAACAACTTTTCGGAATATAGAAGAATATTTGGGTCCGCATACTACTTACATGTGCTACCAATATCTAATGCATTTTGTATGGGTTATATTCCTACCTGTACCTTGAAATAAATTATATGTTTTGAGACTTTCGCGGTTGTTCACTGTAATTAGATTTTTGTTATGAACGGGATTATTACCACGATTATGTTTATTGTTACCTCGATATTACGGAGTTGTTTCAAACTCCATGGTCACGAGTAGACTGGCGATGCGAATGTTGACGTCTTCTAAGGGAAACCATATCGGTCTACCCTCTTTCTTTGAAAAAAATTGACCAGTTTTATGGGCAGATTCACATCCTTCAAGGTGCATATTTCTTTCTGTTACACGATTCTGAAAAACAATTACTTACATCTTTTGGTGAACTTTGTTGTATTTTCGAAAAAATAAAACTAAAGTAGAATAATATTGCTAGGTCTTTGATACCCGAAAGATTTGATTAATACGTAGGTACCTATAATTTGAAAAATCCTAACATACGTAATATTTCTAAGAACCAAATTAAATTGATTCCAATATCTTGAGCGAAAAGAAGTAAAAGATAATATGAAGATAAGAAGTTACATCAAGAACCAGCTATATAAAAAAAACGCAATTAAAATTAGACGTAATAGTTGAAAGGTATTTAATTAGTACGGGTAGGAATTTCTACGTGCATCTACTAAACCCACAATTTAGGCCCGTATTTATAATCAGCTCTCAAGAGTGACAGCGAGTTTGAGTTCGTATCAGAAATGTCATTTTAGTACAAAACGGTCTGTCAAATCCGTACTTAGTATTGCTCTCAATCTTGAGATCGCTTTATAAATACGAGCCTAATACCCATCATCATATAAACGAAGCATTATACAGCTTCTCACCATCTATCTAACAATATTTAAGATAATTTACCACTCTTTATAAACTTTATTGGTTACAAAATCACGCCAGTAAATAATTTTAGAAAAAACGAGTAGATCGTTGAATTTAGCAAAACCACCAGCTTTACTAAAAAGCGGACCCGAAAACAAACTTGCTAATCGTAAAATTACGAATCTAAGTTGAAATATTAGTTCAGAGGCCGAATTAGCGCCATGCTGGCCGCACGTGTAATGTCACCGCACGACCACTGTAATGGTTTTAACAAGTGACGCGTGGAGCCACCGATTTGTCACGGTTGGTTTAATTATTAGTGCGCCACGGCTCGGCGCTAATGAGGGCCAGTCAGGATGAGGCCCTAAACGACGTGTCGTTTTGTTACAGAGTCAACAGTTGTCACGAGCGAACAGAATAACCAGGCAGCACCATGTGTGACGAGGATGCGGGCGCCCTTGTAGTGGACAATGGGTCCGGAATGTGCAAGGCAGGGTTCGCTGGAGACGACGCCCCCCGCGCCGTGTTCCCCTCCATCGTCGGACGCCCCCGCCACCAGGGTGTCATGGTGGGTATGGGTCAGAAGGACTCCTACGTCGGCGACGAGGCCCAGAGCAAGAGAGGTATCCTCACCCTGAAGTACCCCATCGAACACGGCATCATCACCAACTGGGACGACATGGAAAAGATCTGGCACCACACCTTCTACAACGAGTTGCGTGTCGCTCCAGAAGAGCACCCTATCTTGCTGACCGAGGCCCCGCTCAACCCTAAAGCCAACAGGGAGAAGATGACCCAGATCATGTTTGAGACGTTCAACTGCCCCGCCATGTACGTCGCCATCCAGGCCGTGCTCTCCCTGTACGCCTCCGGTCGTACCACCGGCATCGTGCTGGACTCCGGAGATGGAGTCTCCCACACCGTCCCCATCTACGAAGGTTTCGCCCTTCCCCACGCAATCCTTCGTCTGGACTTGGCCGGTCGTGACTTGACTGACTACCTCATGAAGATCCTCACCGAAAGAGGTTACTCATTCACAACCACGGCTGAGAGAGAAATCGTGCGTGACGTCAAGGAAAAGTTGTGCTACGTAGCGCTCGATTTCGAGCAGGAAATGCAGACAGCAGCCTCATCCACCTCACTGGAGAAGTCGTACGAGTTGCCCGACGGTCAGGTCATCACCATCGGTAACGAGCGTTTCCGCTGTCCCGAGGCGCTGTTCCAGCCTTCCTTCGTTGGTATGGAGTCGTGCGGTGTCCACGAGACCGTGTACAACTCCATCATGAAGTGTGACGTCGACATCCGTAAGGACTTGTACGCCAACACTGTACTGTCCGGTGGTACCACCATGTACCCCGGTATTGCTGACAGAATGCAAAAGGAAATCACGGCACTGGCGCCGTCGACGATCAAGATCAAGATCATCGCTCCCCCTGAGAGAAAGTACTCCGTATGGATCGGTGGTTCTATCTTGGCTTCCCTGTCCACCTTCCAGGCGATGTGGATCTCAAAGGCGGAGTACGACGAGTCGGGCCCAGGTATCGTGCACCGCAAGTGCTTCTAAGCTGCTCCCCCCCCGCGTGACGTCACCACCGCCGCCGGGCGCTGCGCCTGCGCTCGCTCTCTTTACACTTTTCTACTCGACGATCTACGATTGTATTTATTTTGTACTTGCTCTCGGAGACTGTACGCTCTTGCGTTATTGTAATGAGTTAATTTAAGTAAATTATGGTTTAATTATAATTTTTGTTACGGTTATGCTGCATTTTATTATACACATCACCAATTTAGAAAATAACATTTTCTTTTATTTAGAATAGTAGAGCATCCTTGACAAATATTTACGGTTTTTATGAACTCCACTTTTTATCAGTTAGGTAAAATTTATTTGGATCTTTTACAAATAACTAATTTTAAAATCATAAAATAAATTTTACTTTTAAGTAAAACTCATTAATTGGACATGATCTTGTTCCGTCATATTTATATTAAATAAAATTTACTATTTTGTGCAACTACTCGAACTTGAAAAAAATTATATTTAGGTATACTTATAGATTTTTAAAAGGCACATTGCACATTGATTGAGTAATTATGTAGTATCTATGATGCAAACTTTATTAATGGCATAAGTTTTTAACATAGATATCATGTTCAAATCTATCTATCTAGTAGTCGAGCTCTTGAACTAAACCCTTTAAGCACCAAACACCCTCATAGTTACTTACGTTATACGTATCATTTTCCCTTCTAATTTCTCCTGAGATCTAGCGAGTAATTTACCATAGACGTGACCGGCGTGTAGAGAGTTGGTAACTTAGGCTCGTATTTATAAAGCGATCTCAAGTTTGAGAGCGAAATTAAGTGTGGATTTGACAGGCCGTTTTGTACTGAAATGACATTTCTAATTCAAACTTAAACTCGCTGTCCCTCTTGAGGGCTGATTATAAATACGGGCCTTATATCAGGCAATTGTAGTCCATCACGCAAAAGTAAGATGGTAAAATACAGAGTTAAAAACTTTGACAAGCAAAAAAAAAAAAGCGTGTGTGCCGAGCACACGTGTTGAAGTGAAACTTCTTTGACATTTTTGACATTTCTCACACCAACGGCAACGGAAGTCCTGTTGTTATTCTTGACGTATTTCCGTCACCCGACCTTGAAATTTTAATCTCAACGCGCCTAAAGAAGTTTCACTTCAAAATTCATTCCCATAAAGATTGTCCGGTCGAAGTGGTCATTTTGTATGTGGATTTTACTTCCGTTTTAATTTTCCAGAAGTATTTCTTTGTAAATGTTGTTCAGTTTTGCTGACTGAGATTAAACTACCCCTCGGCCGATTGTATATTAGTCTAAACTATAAAAACTCTGTGTTAAAAAAGTTAAGTTTAAATTTTGAGAACAACAAACAAAACAAAAAAAAAATTGTAAAATATCATGAAAATAATTTTAGATAAGTATATTTATAAAATCATGGAGTGTCAACCAACGGCTTAATAAAAGCCATTATATCCGCGTCTGATATGTGACGAATATTCAGTTCATTTACTGAATTATCCTACATAGGTAGTTCTACATATTTACCTATACAATAGTGTAGCCGGGAGGAAGCGAGTAGATGTGTATGTAACTTATAAATTAAATTATACTCAAACTTAATTTCCCATTTGGTCCGGGCTCAACAAACTTAAACATTATGTTCAATTAGGAGCTTCTATAGTCAAATCAGTGGAGCTTATGTTTCTTTGATAAATGAGGACAAAATGAAAGAAAAATTATATTAAGGCTGATTTTCTGAACGAAGTGTATTTTAAGGAGACTTGGCAATAAGTCCAATAAAGAAAGCACTTAGTTGCTAATGTACCATCAATTAGGATATTGAAATATAAATTGGATGATATAACTACTTAGTAAAAGATGTATTATTAACTACCATGTTTATTTGAGTGTGATTCTATAAAAGTCAGTAAAGCGGCGAAGGGCTTACAATTTGTCACTACATATAATAGATCTAACGTAATAGGTCTTTAGGAGTATTTCCTTGAGGCCAGTTGGCCGAGTGATGACGGATGGGAAAAGGGTAATTACCCGCCTGGTCGGGTGTTGTGACCAGGGGACCGGAGTCCGACTGGATGAATTCGGAAGTTGTATATATGCAGATCGCCGTGCAAACTTCGATACCGCGTTTCAGGACTGTTGATTCTTGATGTGGCGCCATCTATGTGCGCTACAGTACTCCCCCTTTTGGAACAGGCGGACGATACCGTAGACGCTTTTCAGCCGTTGAGTCGTACATCTCGTTGCTTGCTGCACCCAGTGAGTCGGGCGACTTGTTTTTTTGCTGCACCCAGTGAGTCGGGCGACTTGTTGCTGCATCCAGTGAGTCGGACGTCTTTGTTGCTGCATCCAGTGAGTCGGACGTCTTTGTTGCTGCATCCAGTGAGTCGGACGTCTTTGTTGCTGTGACGATGAGGCTGGAGTCGCTGAGATAGTGAAGTCCAAGTTGCATGTTGGCGGTGATGTCCAGTGGTGTTGGTGTGGTCCATGGTTAAGATCTTCCATCACGTCCTTGTGCGATCACGTCGGGGTCACCAATTTAGGAGTATTTCCTTGAGGCCAGTTGGCCGAGTGATGACGGATGGGAAAAGGGTAATTACCCGCCTGGTCGGGTGTTGTGACCAGGGGACCGGAGTCCGACTGGATGAATTCGGAAGTTGTATATATGCAGATCGCCGTGCAAACTTCGATACCGCGTTTCAGGACTGTTGATTCTTGATGTGGCGCCATCTATGTGCGCTACAGGTCACAATTTGACAGTTCTTAACCCTATAATAAAACATATCATCATAGAAATAAAAGCCATACACTTAGGCTCGTATTTATAAAGCTATCTCAAGATTGAGAGTAATATTAAGTGCGGATTTGACATGTGATTTTGTACTGGAATGGCGTTTCAGATACGAACTCAAACTCGCTGTCACTCTTGAGAGCTGATTATGAATACGGGCCTGAGTATACTTCCGATTAACTAAAATTGATCACCAATATCGATAGCTAATAATATCGACAGGTGGTCGCGACGCACCCACTTGTCGACTTATTTAGATGCGTGCGCGCAGTTCCCGATCAGTATCGGAGTATAATTAGTCATTAGGTAGATCAGCTACGTGGCACAGTGGTCTAAGCCTAGGGATTCTAAAGTGTGGGTTGAATTCCCACGGCGGGAAAAACGAAGTGAATAGTAACAAAATTTATATTATGAGATTGTTTCCAGTTTGGTTAGGAAAATGCAGAAGCTGTCTCTAGCAGTACTCAATATACAACTTTATGTCAATAAAACTTTTTTAACGGATGTTTTGTATTTTATGTTTGGAAATCGAAGTTACGACGTCAGAATCACGAGCCCAATGCTCAGACTACTAGACCAAAGACACAGGCAAGACCATAATAGTATCATAGTATGATTATAATTAGTCATTTCAATAGGTAGATTCGTGTCGTGTACAGACGTCACGGGATCGATTCCGATGCGGGGTGACGTGTGATGGGTGATGCCAAGTAGTGTCTCTTGCGTGTCTATACAGACAAACCTATACCGGGTGTAACAGTTTTTTTTTTTTTAAAGAGTCTTGGCTTGGAAACAAGTCCAACTGATAGGGGTTGCTCAGTTAACGAAACGAAACTGAATGACTTTCAACAGGAAAATCTTTCAGGAAATAAAAAAAATACTTTCCCATACAAAAAGACCAACTCGATCAGACAATTTGTATGGAAAAGCCAAAATTTGTTACCATCTCCTGAAAAAAAATTTGTTAACTGAGCAACCCCTATCAGTTTCTGGAACGCTGTCCCTTACACCCGGTAACACCTACTTATAAATAAGTAGAAGGTAAAGCAAAAGCTTCCATGCTGGACTGGGAGTGATAGAAAAACATAGAATGTGCCAGCTGCATTTCCTCCCGGGCATGCTTTAAAAACCAGCTAAGGGATTCGAGGGTTTCAGTATTGTAATTTAGGCGATGGGCTGACAACCTGTCACTATAGCATACAGATCAATCTGGAATATCCCTCAAAACTTGTCAGACGTGGCGGAACGACCTTTGTTTAGGTCGTTTACGCTCTGCCTACCCCATTAGGGATAAAGGCGTGATTATATGTATGTAAAGCAAAAGAAACACTGGATAAAGTGATTCATATTTTTTGGCAGTACTTTTCACTAACAATAATTGTTCTAAAGATCCTGTCGGATCGTCCGACTGAAATCGTTACTAATTAGGTCTAGTAAGAAAAAAATATACTTGTTAAAGACAAAAAGTATCAAGATTACTTTTTGTAAAAAAAAAATAACGCATTAATTTCGGGGGTTGTAAACTTTAAAAACTCGTTTAAATATAAAGTAGAGAAGATAAACGGCTCTTGGACTACTTAGATCTATCATTCGCATATTAGTTTTCAGACCCTAACAAAATATCATCTAAATACACGCTCACATTCACACAATATTCAAATAAACAAAAAAATCATACAGAACCAATTTGTATTTGAACCTATTACCTCGAGTAACAAATTGGGAAATCTCATTTTACACTTGGGAAATTCAAAGTTATTTACGAATAAAAATAATGAGCAAATCATTTTTGTGGAGGGCAACCCTCGTTATATTTTTCCTGGTCCATTTTCCGCTACCGGTGTGAACAAAGAAATACTCGGTTCATTCTTTTTCGTATCTAGAAATATTCTTTATCATTCTTTCACCCCTTTTATATATTTATTTTTATTTTATATATTTTTTTTATATTTATCACGGCGTGAAATTTAGGTACTTTATTATTAAAAAGACCCACTATGAATTAGAAATAAAAAAAAAAATCGGGCAGAATTTCGCAGTCCTTGCCTAAGTCGTTGCCTCATCCGTAAAAATTCTTGATCTCTCGTTTTATTATATAATGGTGATATTTGTGCATGTTTCTATATTTGTACCCCAATTTTAGGCTCGTATTTATAAAGCAATCTCAAGATTGAGAGCAATATTAAGTAGGGATTTGACAGGTCGTTTTGTACTGAAATGACATTTCTGATACGAACTCAAACTCGCTGTCACTCTTGAGAGCTGATTATAAATACTAAGTTACCAATTAAAAAGCTTTTCATACAATCGATGCATGAAACCTAATCGACACTGCGTGAACGATAACGGACGAGGACTCGGAGGGAGGACTTGTTTTTGTTTACCCCAACCAGATTGTTTATTGTTTATCTTTACTCCGGTATTACTTGATTGTTGTCGTCTAGTTTGATAAGTTCTGTAAATCGAATATTCAAAATAGCGTTATACAGGGTGTTAGAAGTAAGTAAGTAAGAGTTTAAGACTTATTTTTGAATCCCTTAAGAACCTGCATCATATTTTCACGAATAAGTCCCTTGCTTATAGGGTATGCCTTACAACATTGTTCTAATGAGAAAATATAAGAGTTACTTCCGTGTACAAAAGTGCTCACCATCACCACATTTTCAGATCTTAAGTATGTTGAGAATGCGTCTTTTTGCCTGTTTGATGAGGATGACTTTACATTTGAATAATTTCTTATAAAACCAATACATACATAATTGTATTTTCTCCAATATCAATTTTCGTAGCACCTACTACCCAATAAAAATAGTCAACTGAAAATATCACTCTATCAATATCTAACAAAATCTTACTAACAATGTACCTTTTGATGTACCATTGCACTTTTTGATTTTCCAGACGTTTTCCTTGTTTTTTTACTAGACGTTTTTTTTACTTACTTGGTTTTCATTAACCATTTTTTTTGTTTCTTCCATTTCGTTGGAACCTTGAACTTGAAACTTAGGCCCGTATTTATAAACTGCTCTCAAAAGTGACAATCTTGCTTGGCTTAAAGCTTTGCTTGCAATGGCTCTCAATCTTGAGATCGCTTTATAAATACGAGCCTTAGTATTTTATGCCTGTTTGATGAATGACTCTACATTTTAGTAATTCTTATAATATTTATTATTAATATAAATTTTAAAAATTCTTTATTTATACTTTCTTTTATATTGTAATATTCTAACCATTTACTTGTTTTTTCTTTTCTTTCCTTACTTACCCCCCCCCACACGTCAACCTTCAATTTCCATTTACAACTATTTGATTTGCAGGTATGCCAGACTCATCATAGTCTATTTTCCGAGTGGCCTCTCCGCCGCATGCACTTAAATGGCAGTGGCCGTAGGGGCGACAGGGGACGGCAGAGGGGCGGCCCGTAGCCATGTAGGGCTCGTCGAATGCGCCCGCGCAGCTGCCCCCGTGTATAAAGCGGCGTCGGCGCGCCCGCCGCTCACTGCCGCTGCTACGCCGACACCGCGCCGTAAGTGTCTGAATAGTTTACGTTTTCAGTGGCTTGTGGTCTTTCAGTTGCAATGTACATGGACGACTTTATTGTTGTTTCTATGAAGTGATAGGTGTTGAAGTGTATACGTGGATGACTTGATAGTTGTGGCTGATTAAATTACAGTGGTAAAGTTATAACCAGTTTAAAAACCTGTGTTATTCCTTAAAAATTTATAGAATCTGCTCATAGATCAAGAACGAAATTTCAGCATCTCTAATTGAAGTGTTTAGTGAAAATCTTTAAGGAACTTCAAGAAAACTAAATTCTGATATGCTGTTATCAAAATTTCGGTCGAGAATTGAAAGTGTCTTTCTCGGTCTGTTACTAGTAGATTAATTGTTTATTGAACTAGAAAAACAAACAAAAGACGAACACAATAGTTGTGAAGACGATATTTATAAATTCAATTTTGAATGTTTCAAATCAACAAAGGTATAATAATTACAAAGGACCAACTAAATCGGTCAGTAATATTGAAACGGTAACTATCGTTCAAACGTCCACAATTTTAAATTGGAATTGGAAAACAGTAAGTTATTTTGAAAGTGATTTTTATTTGTTTATTGTAAAGTATTGATTGAGGTACAAATGAGATACATTTGGTTCAAATTCAAAGGTCCAAAAATGTACTTACTGACCATAAACTTAAATTCGCTATGAAAAAACGTTTAATATTGTTTTAGAATGTACCAAATAAATGTGACTTATGTGATTGCTGACGCAAATCTGTGGATAAAATATTTATGACTTATCAGAAATAAGATATCAAAAACTTTTAAAGTGGGTAAGCTTCGTAGTAGGGTATACGAACCCATAGGGTTACGTTAGTTAGAGGAATCAGATTTGAGTGGAAAATATTAATATAAATACCTAGTTAGTGCATTTTAGAGACTTTACTATTGATAGCATATTCATCAGCAGGTAGTTGGTTGCTACCAATTTATTTAAACCTTTGTTCCAAAAATATTTCTCATAATTTTTGTCAGCCTAGCTTTAATGCTGCATAATTTTTTTTTTATCTTAACGACTTATTGGCATACTATACTGTACAGTTTGTTCTTATCGATTGCCCATAGCCACTGGCTTTATTGCAATATTAAAAATCTATTATTAACTATAGCAATAATTAAAATAAAAAGCTTTTGTAACCATCTATGAGCATAAGCCACATGTCTTAGTTAAAATTTTCTTATCTTTGTGATTTACCATGTTTGTTTCTTCTATTACAGAGTCAAATTTTACCACGTCGAGCAGAAGATAAAAACCAAGCAGCACCATGTGTGATGATGATGCGGGCGCCCTTGTAGTGGACAATGGGTCCGGAATGTGCAAGGCAGGGTTCGCCGGGGATGACGCCCCCCGCGCCGTGTTCCCCTCCATCGTCGGACGCCCCCGCCACCAGGGCGTCATGGTGGGCATGGGGCAGAAGGACTCCTACGTCGGTGACGAGGCCCAGAGCAAGAGGGGTATCCTCACCCTGAAGTACCCCATCGAACACGGCATCATCACCAACTGGGACGACATGGAAAAGATCTGGCACCACACCTTCTACAACGAGCTGCGTGTCGCGCCTGAAGAGCACCCTATCTTGCTGACCGAGGCCCCGCTCAACCCTAAAGCCAACAGGGAGAAGATGACCCAGATCATGTTTGAGACGTTCAACTGCCCCGCCATGTACGTCGCCATCCAGGCCGTGCTCTCCCTGTACGCCTCCGGTCGTACCACCGGCATCGTGCTGGACTCCGGAGATGGAGTCTCCCACACCGTCCCCATCTACGAAGGTTACGCCCTTCCTCATGCCATCCTCCGTCTGGACTTAGCTGGTCGCGACTTGACTGACTACCTCATGAAAGTCCTCACAGAAAGAGGTTACTCGTTCACGACCACCGCTGAAAGAGAAATCGTGCGTGACATCAAGGAAAAGTTGTGCTACGTAGCGCTGGACTTCGAGCAGGAAATGCAGACAGCGGCCTCATCCACCTCACTGGAGAAATCGTACGAGTTGCCCGACGGTCAGGTCATTACTATCGGCAACGAACGTTTCCGCTGTCCTGAAGCTCTGTTCCAGCCTTCTTTCCTGGGTATGGAATCATGTGGCATTCACGAGACCGTCTACCACTCTATCATGAAATGTGACGTCGACATTCGTAAGGACTTGTACGCGAACACTGTGCTATCTGGTGGTACCACCATGTACCCTGGTATTGCTGACAGAATGCAGAAAGAAATTACGGCGCTTGCACCCTCAACCATTAAAATCAAGATCATCGCTCCCCCTGAGAGGAAGTACTCCGTATGGATCGGTGGCTCTATCCTGGCATCTCTATCCACCTTTCAGCAGATGTGGATTTCAAAGCAAGAGTACGACGAATCCGGCCCTGGAATCGTCCACCGCAAATGCTTCTAAGCTCCTCGTTACTTCCACTGCTGGCGGCCCTATCGCCTTCCTCCATTTCTCAACGCTTTACAATTTATTTTGTATTTATTTTGTATTGGAGACTGTATGCTCTTGCTTTATTTAAGAACTTAATTTAAGTAAATTATTGCTTAATTATAATTTTTGTTACGGACTCTGTGTTTTTTTCATGTCTGCCCTGTAGCGATGTCCATATAAGGCGTGCGGCATGCGGTCATATAAATAGACTGCTCACCGGCGCAAGAGCTTGCCAATTAATTTATAGATCGGGAGACAATAGCGATTGATGATGCGCCGGCGCATTCCGGCCGCATGCGCTACATATAGATCTGTCTCATAAAATTTGCTAATCAACACTAATCACATCACAAATCAGATTAAAATTATTTTATCCAGTTGGCTTGAACCCTATAATGTCCGAGTTTTTAAAACAGGTCTCTGGTATGGTTTGTAAAGCAACCATTGTCAGAGCGCTTAACATTTCTTGACAGACTATCATGTAATTCAGACTTCCTAGTCACTTTTCATAACCAAACTGGGAAAAATGTCACAAAAAGGTTTTTGTTTTCTCCCGTGGCATTTGAACCCGCAATCTCCGGATCGAGAATCAGATATTCCACGACTAGACCACCGAGGCAATTAGGTACCAAACATTTATCAGAAATCTGATTTATAGTTAGGAGCTAGAGAGACAATACCTGTCTGACCTATCTACTTTTAAAAATAACCTTTAATTAGTACATCTGTCCGTTCTGATTAGTTTGGCTAGAATTATGATCGTCATTGAAAACGACACTCGATTTATTAATATTCTGACAATAAGTAATGTTCAGACCGAAGTGTCATATTGAGTCCACATGTCAGTTATATATGACAAGAAATGACTAACGGTGCGTAGCACGGTGCGAGAAATTCAACGTACTGTGAGACAAGCATCATATGTCATTGGGAAATGAAACACAATATTCAGTAACACAATGTTATATATTTATATTTATTTACACAGTTAAAAAACTATATACAACATTTACATGCTTTTTGATTCAGTGGCATCAAAGAAAGAAACAGGATAGACGACATCTAGGGATTCAACAAGATAGTGCTGAATTTTTCGGCAGTTACTTATGCCATATGCATTCCCTATTTTCGGATTTTCTTTTTCCATAGAATGTACCTGTGTGTCATATTTTTATGTATATGACTAAAGAGATTCTTGACCATAACAGAAAAAAAATACTTGAAGCACCACAAATTTTTTTAAACATGTTTTTGCACAGTTACATTCCATAGATGACGGAGATAATTATCAGATAGAATTAGAAAATTATTTCGAAACGGTAGACATCATGCCATTTATGAAAAAAGGGTCTAATAGATAAGTAAATTATTTCAGTGATAACACAGCGGTGACAGATGTCATTGCAGCATGGGTCTAAACGATTATTAATATCACAACACAAGGAGTTGTATGAAAATGCATGCAGAATATTTGGTGACGCAGTGTCGCGCGTCATCACATCATAGGCAACGTAACGACATCTGTTATCGCGTGTAGTTACAGAGAAAAATAAGGCAAATATCCATTACCATTCATATATCTATGACGTACACCTCTTATTTATTATACACCTTTAATTATAACATTTATTGGTCGAAGTCATAAATATTGGATGCAAGAAAATTTATACAAGAAGATAGGATATAGAGTCTAAATCAGCCAAACTTTTGGAAAACTTAGCGTTAATGTTTTAAACTGAAATCGAAAATCCGAAATAGGAAAATGTTAGAGTAAGTACGTAAGTTATTTATATACCCGTGTCACCGTTAAACTAAACTTACAACATTTATGTACAAGTTAACAACGATTAGTGTCCTTTGCACGAGTCATCACATCGTTTTCAGGTGTGGTCGTCTACTGGGGCGGCGCGGGCGCAGGTGTGGGGCCTCACAGCTAGCGGGGGCTGGGTGGGGTCTCACAGCAAGCGGGTGCTCGGGGGAGCGTCGTCGTCGCTCTCCCCGCACTCGAAGCGGATGGTGCGCGCGTGCGGAGGCCGCTCGGGCGCCGGCTCCGGCTCCGCGCCGCCCGCCGCCAGTCACACCTTGTCCTCGTTCCCTCCCGGCGCCGCCGACCGCACGAACTGCAACAGCACGCGGCAGTCAGCGTCGCGCGCGGCGTCCCCACCAGCACCGGACCGCTTGTGGGCACGCCGCGCGCGCCGCATACTCACCGACACCGTCGTGTTGGTCGTGGAATTCGCCCGCGGCCGGAACGTCAGCACGCGCCACCGCCGCCGCAGCTGCGCCAGCACCTCGCCGTTGCAGAAGCAGTACAGCACCGCCACGCACAGCCCTTGCAGCGAAGTCGTCAGCGCCGACACGTACTCGTACACTCGGAACCAGTTTGAGGGTAAATCGTCGTAGGTTGGTCGGACTGGGGTCAGCAGGTATTGCAGGCCGAGTAGAGGCGCGAGTAGACACGTAGCTCTAAGGGCGTGCAGTGCTGTAGCCGAAGGTCTTTGTGCGCCTGCCGGCCCGCCACCGGCACGCAGCTTCGTACATAACACTCGGACAATGTTACACAGAAACCCAAGATTCAGTAGCACAGCAGTGCCAACTAAGATCACGAGTTCTAGAGGCGAGGTTTCTTCCATCCAGCACGTGATGTCCTCTTTTTCGTTGTTGGCGCGTCTTCCGGCGTAAATAGCGGCGAAGGGCATGGGCAGAAGCCATCCGGCCACTAACAACACCCTGACCAGCTTCCTCTCTGACACAAACGCGCTGACCAGTACTGTATGTAGGTACAATCCTTCACACAACATCCAGGTATAGTTCGTCAGTAGAGCATACTTCAGGGCCACGTTGAGCACGCGGCACCAGACGGGATTTGTGTCCAGGGTAGGCACAGAGCGTAGAACCAGCGGGTACCAGATCAGCCATAGTGCATTGTTCAGCGCAAATGACGCGAATAGATTCATGTGGACAGTGATGCGCGCACATCTCAAGCTCCTGCAACAAACAAAACTTGTTTAAGGTCTTCAATCAATATCAGGATCAAAAGAAAACTTGGCGAATCGCTCTTAAAAACCTGAGCCTATTCTCGATTTGGAATACGTGGGATCAATTCCTGAAGAGAGACAAATTAACTACATTAATATTTTTTGCTTTGCAAGCTTAATTGTTTGTTAAGTAAGTAAGATGATCTGATAAGTAGACACCTTGTTTACTTACTTGAAATAGAAGAGGATGCCAAGTGAGATTAACAGCGCCACCAACGATATGGCATATCCCGCCTCAGTCACAACCACTACATCATTGACATCCTGAAACATAAGCATACGAACTTTATGTGAAACTACAATTACGACTGACGGCTTTCTATCAGCTAAATCCTTGATACTTACATCTTCAGAAGACACACATCCGGTGTAGTTGGACCAGGGGTTGCCGGTCTCTGGATGAGTAAACCACGTGCCGTTCTCCGTGCATACTTTGTGCGCCTGCACTGCAAACAAAGAACATAATCTTCAAGTATATTTTGAGGGCATTTTTCGTATGCCGCTGAATTAGAAGAGCGTTTTCTGCAGGTGGAGATGGAAATGTGCTTCTAGAAACATTTGGCGTAGGATGTAAAAGACGTCAAAGAGGGATAAATTCATTGTAGATCTGAGGAAGGGAATCAGATTAATTCTCCATATATTTGACATTGTGTTAATTTATCTGTGGGTAGTCAAAGGTTACTTCCACTTGAGGGCATCTCATATCAAGCAGTGAACTGTTGTATGTAGCTGGCTCTTTATTTTCCTCATTTTCAGCCCACCCACATCCATTCACTTCTGGGCCGGCTGCTTTCCAACTAGTCAAATCAGCAACTTTTTATGAAATGTCAAAAAAGCTTTTTTGTATGAATATAGTCAATTATGACGTCACATTTTAGTGAATATTGACTAATCAAATCAATAACTTATATACTTTTAATTCGATTATTAAAATCTAAATGTGCATTTTTTTTTAATGATGAATGTAATCCACAATATTTTTAGCCATTAGTTTTAAGTATAAACGTTTTGAATTTTTAAAGCTACCCAGTCAAGTACCCAATTATACCTATTAAGTGGCAAAAGTACTTACAGTCCGCTCGAAACCCGAAGATGAAGTCGGGGCACTGCGCGTACGCAATGCTGTTGGCGGGAGTGTGGGGCCAACACCGCCATGTGTCGAACACACCCGGGCAGTATAGCCCTGAAAATAAATGGCCATAGAGAAATTTCCTTGAAGTTAGTAGACACGTTTTATTTACTTTTATTCAAGACCACTGCAGCTCAGAAAAAGAAAATTTATCTTATGACCTAGGTTACTTAGAAAAAGATCGCTATCCTCTCCCTAGGATGCGTATCCTGATCGCATATCTCATACAACATAGAACTTATTACGTTGGGAGATTGGTGTAGTAATACCACTTGTACTCGTTTCACAAAACTTATGTTTATTAACCGACCGGTTTTGCTATTACAGCATCTTTATTTAGTATTTACTAAGGTTATTTGTACCGTCATAATTTATTTATTTTGAGGAAGGCTACCGTGCAATAAATGTAAACATCGATTTTTCTACGTGCAATAAATGAAAATCAGATAAAAATGAAAAAAACAATTCGGGTACTTAGATTAAACCTACGACCTTGCATCATTCTATACAACGTGTAACAGAAAGGGTATATGCATCGAGAAATGGGTGAATCTACCCATGAAACTGAACAACTTTCCCTAAGGAACATAGGTCAAAATACGAAAAAAAAAATTGACTTCCCATACTAAATACGCTATCAGCTGATGCATTTAGTATTAAAGGTCACGATTTTTTTTTCGTTTTTCGACCTATGTTTCTTAGGGAAATTTGTTCAGTTTCATGGGTAGATTCACACATTTCTCGATGCATATACCCTTTCTGTTACACCCTGTAGATGTAAGAGGTCAAAAATTTCACCGGCTAGTTAGGATTGATGGGCAGAAGGTCAAGGTCAAATGGTTAGAACGAAGATATATTTTTTATTATTAGGTAATATTATATAGCATGCTGAAAATTTCAAACCTTTTGGCGGGGTGGTGATGTTGTTCTGTAGCTCGCATGCTAATCGGTCCTCTTCTTCGTGCGGATTCAGCGCCATCGCCAGCGCTGCCTCACCATCACCTGCAACAACAGAGAACATCATCACCTACTGCTGGATTTTGGTTCAGATGGGAGGCTGAACAAATTATTTTGATTGAGGCGTTCTTCTTCTTATCGAGATGATGAAAGACCGCAATAACCCTGGTGTCCGAGCTTTTAAATCAAAGATAGATGGCGTTGATTCGTCGTCTTAAAGGTCAAATAGTGACACTATTATTGGAAAACCTACTGCAGCAGCGTCTGAAATCAGATGATTATACCCCTTTGAAGGTCCCATTTCGTTAGATACCTAATTAAATGTATTATTTATATTAAATGTATGTGTAATACGAGGGCGGTCCCAAAATTACCCGACCTGACTTACGTACTGGCAGTTTTATTTTATTATTATACTCTTTTTAAAAAGTCTGATCAATGCGGATTTCAAATTTGGAATTCGAACACGCTAGGTCATTTGTCATTTGTTTTTTAGTCCTTGAAAGTGAACGCTGTCAGAGAATTTTCTAATATGGAAAAAATTGGTCTACCATACGTCATTCAATACTTCATTTGAAATGCCTCAGCCCAACTAACATAAAAGAAGAGCTAGATTCTACATTGGGGGAGTCTTCTCCTTCGTTTACAACGGTAAAATATTGGGTGGCCGAGTTCAAACGTGGCCGTACGAACTGCCAAGATGAACCTCGCAGTGGGCGACCAAATGAGGTGACTTCGCCAGAAATGGTAAAAAAAAAACAAAATTGTATTGGATGATCGTCGACTAAAAGTGCGCGAGCTAGCAGATATGGTAGGCATTTCAAAAAGTGCAGTACATCGTATCTTAACTGAAAACTTAGACATGATGAAGCTGTGCGCAAGGTGGGTGCCGCAATTACTCACAATAGAGCAAAAACAGCGTCGTGAGGATGTTTCAGTCGAGTGGCTAAAATCGAAGAATTAAAGTTTGAATTGCTACCTCATGCACCTTATTCACCAGATTTGGCCCCATCTGATTATTTTCTCTTCCCAAACTTAAAAAAATGGCTCGGTGGGAAAAGATTTGCAAGCAATGAAGATGTTGAGTCTACGGTTAATGCCTATTTTGAAGAGCTCGACGGTTCCTACTACAGACGCGGCATTGAAGCTATAGAGCACCGCTGGGAAAAGTGTAAAGGACTACAAGGAAGCTATCTAGAGAAATAAATATAATTCATCCCATATTTTTTGTTTTTTCTTGGTTAGGTCGGCTACTTTTGGGACCACCCTCGTAATCACCAAGTCCCGAAAATCCCTCGGTGTCACCCCCCGGTGGGAATCAAAACTAAGGCCCGTATTTATAATCAGCTCTCAAGAGTGACAGCAAGTTTGAGTTCGTATCAGAAATGTCATTCCAGTACAAAATCACCTGTCAAATCCGCTTTTAATATTGCTCTCAATCTTGAGATCGCTTTATAAATACGAGCCTATGACCTCCGGATCAAAAGCCCTAGGCAGACTACTAGACAACAGAGGCCACGTCAGTGTGCCACCACGTGTGACGGAACATGGTGACTACTCTGCGAATTTCCATTTAAATGGGAAGCCGGATTGCGCTGCTGTACGTTTAATATAACCTAAGCAGATTTGTGAACCGAGTGTGAACGAATCATTCTGACTTTGTGATGGAGTTATGGTGTTTGTCCACTGGTATGAATGCAATAGAAGCAATTTAAGTTTTTTAAAGGCAATAATAAAAACCTCGTATGAATATTTTTTTAACTTTAACATTGAACATTTTAACGGGTTCTTACAATTAAGTTTTTCTCTTTCTAATTTATTAACTGTACATGTACAAGCCTAAATTCAGGGTAGGCTCGTGACCCTCGGTGGGGACATATATGAGCTGATGATGATGGATGACATGTACAACATACATACATACATATATTCACGCCTTTATCCCTAATGGGGTAGGCAGAGCGTAAACGACCTAAGCAAAGGTCGTTCCGCCACGTCTGACAAGTTTTGAGGGTTATATAGATCCTGTATATTGCTAAAGTGACAGGTTGTCAGCTCATCGCCTAAATTACAATACTGAAACCCTCAAATCCCTTAGCTGATTTTTACAGCATGCCCGGGAGGAGATGCAGCTGGCACATTCTATGTTTTTCTATCTCTCCCAGTCCAGCATGGAAGATCAACATGTACAAATGTAGAAAAAATAAAGTAATTAGTTGTTAAGTAGTTTTCTCAAGTAACCGACAACCATGTTTTTGGAAGCTTAATTCAGAATAATTAGATATATTTAGTTCAAAATACTTAAATTACTACTTAAATTTTAACTATATTGGTGGTTACACACCTTTACCCGCGCGCCGACACACGACTCGTCGCTCCGAGTTCCCTTTACAAACTTACTGACATACTTCCCAACGAAATTGCTTTTCTTCCCAACACTTCAAAGGGAAAGTGAAATGTTTGAGGATATTAAAGTGAGTGTGTGTTGTTTTTTTTTCAAAATGGCTTATTTTACCATGGATTAGATAAGGGATAATAAAAAGAAAGAGAAAAGAACATTCACACGAGGAAGAAAGTGCGCTCCGCCTCGTGTCGCGTCGTTTCCCGGTGTGAATTGACTCCAAATTGCACATAATGCTATCGATTCGTTGAGGGCATGACTTAACTAAATCTTGACTAAAATTACTGCCATCCCTTTCTGTTCTCTCTTGATAGAAAATGATATAGATTTATATTAATTAAGTCATGATTTTTGCAACTACTTAAAAAAGCCTAAAATAGTGTTAGGTAGGTAATTCTTTAAAAATCATTGAGCACAGCTAACTAATAATCATACTAGGTACGTATTTAATGTTATTTTTAGAAACAGCAGACAGTCTGCAGACATAATAATTTAATATTTTATGAACTTATCATCTCTATTTCACTATCTACAAACCCCTCGGGACGAATCTCGTAGTTACGTAGTACCTACATTCATACTGATACTGCTAACTGAATATCATATGCGGTTCTTATTTATCTAGATTGAACTCGATCGTACAGTCTGATTTGGAATGCATATAGCATTTTGTTGCGCTCACGCTGCATACCAATGTCACTGTTAGCTTATGTTTACTGAAACGAATTATAAAGTACATTAATATGTTAGAATTTTGGACTGGGAGCTTCAGAAAAACATAGAATGCTCCAGCTGAAAACTAGGTTTTCAATATTTCAAATCCATATCACTTTAGCAATACACAGTTACCTTCTAAAACGCCCATTAAACCAGTCAGACAAGGTAAACACGCTTTTATAAGGTTTTTGACTCTCTGCATACTCCATGAGGGATACAGGCGTGACTATCATGTAGAGTTTTGTGCATAGCCGGGTAGGAGAAGTACAACTCTAGGTTAAAATATGAAAAGTTGAGGAAAGTTGTTCAGTTTGTCCTATAAACCCTTGACTAAAGTTTCATCAACAAGTGGTTGCGTATTTCCTTTGGAAACAGTAGGCAAAGTTTCAAGTCGTTTGCCATACAGTTCCTACTTCATATATGCATAGTTAGTCCTTAACTAGGCCAGCTAGCTTCCGTGAGAGTACTAAAACTAAAGTACTCAATAAACCTAGACTTAGGTTATTAAATGGGGTTTCCATGGCAGTATATCGGGTGTAAGAGACGATAAGCTGAAAGTTTTATAGACCATTAAAATTTTAAATCTTTCCTCGAGGACCACTGAATTTTGAGCAGAGATTACGTTTTGACATCGTTTTACAGACATAAAAACACGCCTCTATTAATATAAGGTGTAGATAGTATGTCTACGGGCAGATTTTCGTTAATTATTTCAGATAGAATGAGTGCTTCCATGAGTCCTTCCATGCTGGACTGGGAGTGAGAGAAAAACATAGAATGTGCCAGCTGCATATCCTCCCGGGCATGCTGTAAAAGTCAGCTAACAACCTGTCACTATAGCAATAGGAATAACCCTCAAAATTTGTCAGACGTGGCGGAACGACCTATGTTTAGGTTGTTTACGCTCTGCCTACCCCATTAGGGATAAAGGCGTGATTATGTATGTAGAATGAGTGAAAGAGTAGTGCAGGACAAGAAAGCCAATGAAATTACTGGCACAAGAGATATTCCACCTTAGGTCTCACGGTGTGCAACGCACTCTGCTATTTCACTAGGATCTAGTGGGATAGTATATTTAGTAGGTGTTATAGGCTATGGTGCTGCTTACCATCAGGTGGGCCGTATGCTTAGTTGCCTTGCTACTGTATAACACAAAAAAACGGCCTCTGTATTAAATTAGAACATACTGAAAACATGGAGTTGCTCCCAGCTCCCTCTACGGTCTTATATAGGTAGAATGCAGTTTTATTAATTTTTATGTCGCTCCAAATTCAGTCCATATTTAACAAAACTCCTATAGGTATAGGATGTTAGTTAACACCCTGTGTTGCTAAACCATCATCAGCTCGTTTAGTGGATGAAGGCGGGGCGCTAAATACATCCATTATCCAATTGTCTTGTAGCGGCGCCGACAGATAGACACCTCATACAAACATGTCTAGATACAGTATGATAATACATTTAATTGACAAACATATATGCATACTTTTACGCCTGCATCCCTAATGGGGTAGGCAGATTGCAGCTGGCGCATTCTATGTTGTTCTATAGCTTCCAGTCCAGCATGGAAGACATTTCAGGTGATTCAATCTGTATAACTGGTATAGTCCTAACAATCATAACAATCTAACAAATTGTGTTTATATTCAACCTACTATTTATACTATGGTTATATTGGAACTTCTAGCTGCGTCGCGTCCGTGGGAATCACGAGTGCCTTAGATAACCAGACAGGCAATTCATTCATTGGCATAATTTCAGTGTCGATAGGGGTACAATGCTGCAGAATTTCAAGGCGTTGAGTAGAGTCATTTATCCAATTGACACCAAAGAGGTGCCGACAGGCGGGGTCAGGTCTTGGTCACTCATCCCACGATCATATTTATAGCCTTGAATTTCCTTCTTATGACAACTTGTTTTACAGTCCAATTGATTATCGTGTGATACTGCACTTCTTTTCTTCTCAAAGGACATAATCTAGGAAATACTGTCTGACCCATAAGGGATAAATGCGTGATGTATGTTAACTGCGAATTCAATATTTTGGTTTATTTAAGCAATCCTAGAGTGCTCCATGCCATCTTCTTGTTTCTAAATATTTTGAAAGATTTAGATGTAATAAGTTCAGATACCGAAAATAATTTACATGTACTCAATCGGATTGGCCTATAAACTGGCTAGCCGTAACTAATCAGATTGAGACTGTTGGCTATAATTAATTTAAATAATTTAATTTTTAATTTAATTCTTATGACTATCTATAATTCATGAGTTTCCTGAAAATTTTACTTAATTGTAGCTTTCAGATCTTTCCTTCGATAAAATAATAGTTTTGTAATTATGTAAAAGGCAATTATGTAGAATTATTAAATATTATTTTAATAACCTGCTTATTAAAACCCATAAAGATAATGATCATTTCAAAGATATAATTTTCCTGAATAGGGTAAATGTAGAGTATCATTCTTTTAAAAGAAAAACAGTTACTATTATAATGTAATGTATTATTTATTTAACCTAATGTTTAATAACTAAAATCTTTACGAAAGGATACTTTACGATAAATTGTTTTTTTTCTTTTTTCGGTAAAGCTAAATTTAAATGACTAAATTTAAATGCTGCCAATCCATTACAGAGGAAAATTATATTACATTAGAAAATTTAAATCGGAAGCTATATTTAATGCATTCCATATTGGTTTCCGTCACAGTCGAAATAAACAACAGTAAAACGTTTTCATACTCACGACAGACTGGTTGACACGACTGGTTTTATAATAATTAAAATTTGCATTAAAGATTCGCTTAGCATACCGTCATAAAAATTTGGCTCTCGCTATCAACCGCGAAATCTGTTCACGTCGCCACTATTAGCTGTCATTACTTCAATCGCTGTCAGTGTAACCATAGCCAAATTTTAGTTCCTAATATCGCCGTCTGAACAGTAATGGCGGTCACACTATAGAGACAGATATTTGACAAGACATTTCACTGCACTCCAATAAATAGCTTAACTTTTCTTTACAGTTTTGAAAATATTTAATTTTAGAATCAGCAAACATTATGTTTGTGACAAAGTTTTTCTCTGCTGTTTCGAAATTTGAACCACTGCACACCGACTGCACACTTGCATGACGTTTTGCTGCTCCGTAATTATACTGTGCCTCTGATGAGTTGATGAGGAAATCTCGTTAACGAGGAAGTTCCTAATCGACGGTAATTACTCCATCCCGTATGAGGTGACGGTTAAGCGACAAAATTATAATTATAACCGACTTCACACACGGCGAGTTTATGAAAAAAAAATTTAACTAACAACACTAATTAACAACACTATTAGTTGCTAAATTAGTAATACCTACGCAATTTATCCTTGTTTTAATTATGTGTTCATTAAAATGCTCGGCAGCGTCAGCTAATAAAAATTAGATTATAGGTAATTACTTCTTTTTGTTTGCTCGTATTTTAAATAATATAAATCAAATATAAAATAAAATCACGCTCATCTTTACCAAAGCACAATAGCTCAAAAAAATAATTTTCCCTTTCCATACAAAGACGCTCTCTTCATCTGCAATTTTGTATGGACACGGCAAAATTTTATTTCGAGCTGGAATATATTTGCTTTGCAAAAGTTATTTGTTATCTTATCATTAGTAGAATATTTTTTTACACACAGAACTATTTCATTCCATTCCGCTGCTGACTATTCCATTCCATACACGCGGGAACTTATCTCTCTTACGAGTGTTATACGAAACATGCACGCAATAAAATATGGCGGATGCTATAATCTGATTTAACACGACGACAGTACACGTGTTCTCTAAGGGGCATGGCAAATAGGAAGCGGTGCGGCGCCGTTGCGTCGCCAACGCGTCGTTTTTGTATAGAAACTTCAAATCAAGCTGCGCTGCGCCGACGTAAATTACATACAAATTTGACGCGCCTCCGCCTCGCCTGCGCCGTACCGCTTCCTATTTGCCATGCCCCTAAGATGGTCGTCGTCATATTATATACCCACTTTACTAGACACCATAGAATTCCAGACAGAGGCACAGATAATATAATACTATACTATTACAGATGCCTAATGTCATACAACAAAACTGGTCCGCATTAACCGGGCAGACCGCCGGGCAGGCCCGTTTTTAGGACATTGTGACGCAATTAAATAACACATTTACTCTATTTGAACAGTTTTTCACGGTTTAAATCTGTTAGATGAATGTTTGTTTAGAACGGATTACCAGACTTAACCATAGAGCCATCTTTTGATATTTTTAAAAGCTTATTTACTGTAGTACGGAATGGGACCCCATGCTAGTAGTTCATACAGGGTGTAAAGGAGTTTCCCGCAAACTGATAGGGGCTGCTCAGTCAACAAAACTGAACAAGTTTTAGAAAGATATTCTTTCAGTAAATCTTAACAAATTTTTGGCTTCCCATACAAATTGTTTGGTCATTTTATACGGGGAAATCAAATCCTCTTTTTGTTTCCTGATAGGATTTCCTGGTGAAAGTTGTTCAGTAACCCTCTTTCAGTTTTCAAGAAACACTCGGTATATCTCCCTAGTATTATTGCCATTTCTTGTCGACTTCCCGGCGACCAGACCGCTATAGGGTCAGTTCACACCGAAAAGCGACACGACTAGACGCGACGCGGCGTGAAGCTGCTTGAAGATGCATCTCGTTGTAAGTGAAAGGCTGCACCGCGCGAACTAGGTATTTTTGAGTACTGTCTATTTTGTGCATAGTAAATAAAGTTCTGCAACACGTAACAGAAATGACAATTTTGACATAATTATTCCATACAAAGCTGAAGTCTGGGATGTCAATTTAGTTTTTGTCGTATTTCGACCTATAATATTCCTTGGAACAGGTTGTTCAGTTTCTCGGGTCCTCCAGGGTGCATCCTATATATTTTTTCATGCGCGTCGCGTCACGTTGATTTCCGGTGTGAATTTGACCAATAAACGCCGGCTCATAAACGGACCACGAGTCTGTGCTTCGAGGCAATCTGCGCCAGAGACGACTGTGCCCTTATTAGATACCACCTCCACATCTGAAGCTGTTAGCTTTATGGCATAACAGATATACTGGGTGTAAGGGACAGCGTCCCGCAAACTGATAGGGGTTGCTCAGTCAACGATACTGAACAACTATCACCAGGATTTTTTTTCAGGAAATGAAAAAAGAATTGCTTTTCCATACAAATTGTCTAATCGAGCTGGTCATTTTGTATGAAAAAGCAAATTTATTTTTTCATTTCCTGAAAAAAAATCCTGGAGGTAGTTGTTCAGTTTCGTTGACTGAGCAACCCCTATAAGTCTGCGGGACGCTGTCCCTTACACCCCGAATAGTACTACATCTATGACTGGTAAGAAAAGCATTTGATTTTGTAGGTACTGCATACTACGAGACACGTGGCCGTCCATGTTTTGTTTGTATTTGCGTCTTGTAACTCGATACATCTGTTTGTACAAGCTTCATGAATACTCAAGGCTGAATTATTAAAATGCGCGCCTTAAAACATTGTTGCATCATTAAGATCACGTTTAAGAACATACCAAATGCAACATGAGTTGATCAAAACATCTAAAGTTTTTGAACATTTTATTGACTTGATTTGATACCCGATTTAGGGATAACGTTTGAACTACATTTTTGTGTAGTATTTCAGTCTTGAATAAAAAAGACACATTGTTAGTTTTCAATAGCATGTTTATAATTTTTCTGACTTATAGTTTTAACCTATAGCACTAACATAATTGTAACTGTAATGAAATTTTCTATTCATAATGTGAATTGTTAACCTTTTTAATTGTCCAATACATTAACTAAGTATTATGAACACAGCTAATTGTAATTGTTGTAACTAACATAATTTTTTGTAATTTCAATTTGTATGGACTTTAGTCGTCTGAAATAAAAGTATTATTATTATGTATGTTATACCATTATCTCGGGACTATAGAGTCCCGGACTTTTGGGAGGCGTGCGTGGGGCCAAAGCCAACACGTAGAGGCCCTTTTAAACAACTTTAATATGAGTAATGTGACACTAGCCGTTATTATTATTATTATAGCTTTTTATAGGTTACTCTATGTTACATCCAAAATTCTGAAGTAAATAAATACGGTTGTTCATTAGAAATTGGAATTCTTACCTAAAGTTCCCCTCATTTCTGCGAATTACTGAAGACCGGAGGAATTTCTGTAATGGTTTTGGTTAAGGGCCGAGGTCAAGATTGATGAAAATACTTTTCACTTGCTAAGTTTAACACTTTGGATATTATTTTGAAATACGCTATTTGACTACTAGTCAAATCAGCAACTTTTTATGAAATGTCAAAAACGATTTTTTGTATTAAAATACAGGCTTATGACGTCACTGGCTTGTAAATATTGACTACTCAAATCAATAACTTCTATATTTTTAACTTGATTATTAAATCGAAATATGCATTTGTTCTTAAATGATGAATGAGATCCACAGTATTTTAGCCATCAGTTTTAAGGTATAAACGTTTTGATTTTTTTTAGACACCCAGTCAACAATAGAATACTAAAATAGGATAATTATTTATGAAGGTTCACGTTCACCATTTAACAAAGGAATTTCCGGTATTTGATGGTTTTGTTCTCTTAACCCATATTTTTTTTGAGAGTACATCTAGCTGTCGATCCCGGTAGTTGTATCTGAAACTCATCGTTTTATAAACCATATCAGAGGAATATATTAGGCGGTTTATAAATTCTGTACCCAAGTTTCAGGAGGTCAATAGAGATAAAGAGGCTATTGCATCATATCATCTAGTGATTGAAAACATAGAATGTGTCAACTGCTTCTCTCCCTTTGCATCCAGAAGAAACCAATTGGTAAGTGGAGTCAAGTGTTTCATTGTAGTTCAATTTAGGCGATGGGCTGATCGGTCACTCTAGCGTTATAAACATACATACATATAAAAAGTCACGCCTCTATCCCTTACGGGATACACATCCAAGTACTATAATCTCAAAATGATTCTTAACATTTGTCACGTCATGTGTCCAAATCGCCATTTTGGTACTAAGATTTTTATGCTCTACCAAGCTCGTAAATAAAAAAGACATGTTTATATGAATGTAAAGGTTTGTATAGCTAATATCATCATGGTATGGATCAGTAGGCATACATACGGATAAAATAAAGGGCGATGATGAAGCGACATCCTCTAATTAATTAACAGACAATGATACAGCAAAGTACTGAAGCGAAACGAGACTGACCTAATTAAGACAAATGACTACACGATGGTCTGGCAACACCCAAATCATGTAAACTCAATGTTTATTACAACCGTTATCTTTTAAATATGTTTTTTTTAAGTATTCGGCTGAAGGACTGGTTTCCAATCCAAGTTCTTGAAAAAAATTGGACAAACAAATTGCTATTCCTAAATAATACTAACAGAACATACAATAAATCAGAAAGTATTGTTGCGAAACGAGACTGACCTAAGGACAAATTTACGCGCTACACGATAGCCTGGCAACACCCTAATCATGTGTTTTTGTGTTTATCAACTGTCAACCAACCTAAAACATGAAAAACTAACTGTGAAGTGATTTCGGCTGAAGGACTTGTTTCCACACCAAGACTTTTTAAAAAAAATTGGACGTATAAGTCTTTATCTAATACGATACATAAATAAAATAACTCCTATTTATTTTACCTACTCGGAAAGCAGTTCTCATGATTGAAGTGACAGGCTGTCACATCATCGCCTATAAGGCTAACATTTTGAAATGTGGTCCAAGGTACATAATGAGTAGGTATACCTCCTGAGTACGATTTGTTAGATTGATTTCCCAAACTCATTTTTTCCTTGAAGTTTATTTTCCCGAACGTGAACCTTCCTGAGAAGTATCCCAAGAGGATATATGTTTTTTTATAGTACTGACTGAGAAGAAGAAGAAGATAGTACTGACCCCTAATTGTTGGCTTTTCCAGCCAGTAAAATTGTTGAAGTTTTGCATCAATGTTGGCCAAGCAACTTCCGTGTAACTTCCTGCACAAGTTACGAAGTTAGTAACACTCGTGTTCTGAGGATTTGAAGTTAGTTTGCGATAGAAACTCGGACCACACTCGGACCACCTGTTGCACGCCCGGTGTACAACAAACTCGTAATACGGAAGCACGTGAACTGATAATGTAGTTGTGTTTTGTAGCATTTAATAGGACATGTTCTAATCTAAAGGACAAAGGCTGTTGAAAATAAATGAGGTTTTTTTTTGCGTAATTAGGTATGCTTTTTTTAAGGCATGGAAACAAGTCCTTCAGCCAAAAAAAATAAAATACAACCAACATTAAATAAACGTCTCAACGCTCTAACCAAATGAGCAACCGCTCTCTATTCTTACTCTTACTGATAATAAGTTGGCACATAAAAGCTTTTTTATCGCTCCCAGTCAAGTATAGAAATCAGTAACATATTGTAAAGCTGATCTCCAAGTCAACAATATCGATATTTTAGCAACCTACATCACGTGATAACTAAGTTATCGACTGACCACACACCGCTCTACGTGTCGATAGTTTGTGGAGAGATGTGATCGGCAGCCATCACAACAGTCACGTTTGTAATTAAGAAATGGGTTTCAAAATCAGTCTCAGCGGTATTTGCCATACTCGCCAGATTTGGTCGGAGGCATTTGCCATACTCGCAAGATTTGGTAGGAGGCATTTGCCATAGGAACTCGCACGGTTTGGTAGTTAGTGCAGTACAAGATGTTAGCTGTTTCTTTCCTGGATTCATCAACATCACAACACTTTTAATCACACGCGTAGAAAAATGAGGGGTGCTGGTAGGTATTCTAAGGCTTGCACAGAAGGAGCCAGAAAGTCACGGCTTGGGGTAAAAAATTACATAACTAGGGTTCTTGAAAATTGAGAAATATTATTTTAATTACATAGCTTAGAAGCTTTATGACGTGTTATTATTATAGCTCTAGGGGTGTGGGTGGGTAACAATAACAATATGAGGGGAAGATTGTTCTGACTGCGGGGGGGGAGTCTTGGGAAAGCCATGTTCTGAATCTCTCAGCCGTCTTTTGTCAATATTTGTATAGGTAACGAGATGCCGTGTTTCGTCCGACCCGTAACACTTAAGAATAACGTCTCGGAATATCTTGGTAAACTGGCCTGGCATTATTTCTCTGTTACTAGCTCAACGACCAGACCAATAAGATCATTCCAAAGAATTTTCAGTGAATATTGATGTGTTTCTCATATTTATTTGGAATAAGTGAAGTTGCTTGGAAAAGATCTCGAGATGATTGTGAATTAAGGTCAGTTCACACAGGGAAGTGACGCGACGCGGCGTGAAGCTGCTTGAAGATGCACCTCGTAATACCAAGAAGTGACGAGCTGCACCACGCGCTGCGCTGAGAATTTTTTTAACTTTTTGCATAGTATACATAAAGGTGCGCGTCATTTCGCGACTCTTTCTAGTGAAAATTGAAGTGAAAATTGACAACATAATGGCTAATTGGCCAACAAACGGTTGATACGATAGGGTGAAGATGAAGATGAAGCTGATGCATTTTTTATCATGAAAGTTTTGGAAGCCAAAATATTTAAAATACTTAAAAAAAATAAAAAATTACAACTAGCTACCATATTTATGAAAACTTTTCATTCGCTTTCTAATTAGTTGAGGTTCCGAAACACGGAGCGAAATTAATTATGTAGATTAATGCCCGGGAAGAGAACCCGCAGTGAAAAACCCCGTCCCATTAACGGATAAGTAATCCATTTAAAACTGTTTGAATTTGAGATGGCGGCCCTCTGTTGAGGAATAACTTTATTTATTTATTTATTCTTTATTGTACACACAGATACTTAAACTAAACTTAAATACTTACTTTATGAAAGTGAAGCGCGTAATTTTTAAATAAAGTAATCGATAAAAGACATTATTCGCTTAGAACTTAAAAAAAAAATTAATAAACATAGTTCGAAGTAAGTAAACAAATTGACTATCGTAATCAAATAGTCTGAGCCTAAGATTTTCCATTCAAAGATCGTATGTTTAATTTCTGGTTGAAGTATGACTTTCTAGTTTGGTTAGGCATTAGGCATTGCAATATCTATGATGTAGGATAATCAAGCACGTAAGCAATTAGTCCTACGTGTTTTTCTTTAGTTGCGTCTTGTATATAATTATTGTCTCGACAAAAATTAAAGACTGCATTTGTGTGGTGCTCAATAAAATCTGGTACTTAAAATAAGTCCTCCATTTGATGATATCGAACAGATTGGTTGCTGTGATTTAAAATCGAAAGAAAAAACGGACGAAAGGGCTATAATATACTTAGTTAGTTATAGTGTAAACCTCTCAATATTCTCATGTTTTGGATATGGGTAAAGCTTAATTAAATGATAAACTTTACCGACCGCTTTTGACAACAGTTTACCTAACTAAAACATAAGTTACAATCCAAGTAAAGGTTAACGCACACATAACTTGGCATGACAACAGTACGCAAGTTTTGACCATTATTTCCTGACAAGTAGGAGATGTTCAGTTATAAAATTTACCAACGGCCAAACTTCATCAAACAAAAATCGTAACAGGCAACCTAAAAGAGAAACACATTTGAATGGTGGTCACGAAAAAAAACAGCACTCAAGAGTGACAGCGAGTTTAAGTTCTTATCAGAAATGTCATTTCAGTACAAAACGACCTGTCAAATCCATACTTAATATTGCTCTCAATCTAGAGATCGATTTATAAATACGAGCCTTAAAAAGAACTGGATAAACTTAAAATAAGTTTAGATTTTGTTCCAGCTTGCCGACATTATTTGACACAGTAAAAAAGCCGCGTTTAATAAGCCTAGCTAATTGAAATACCTTGGCAATCGTGTTAGTTATTCTGATGTGTAGGGCTGTAGGCCTGGCCGACGGCAAAGTGTGCATCAACCTTAACCTTAACCCACTCAATTAAGGGCTTATTCAATCATGTGATAGTTCACGATTTAATCAAGTGAGGGTGGGACGGTAACTCTATCAACTGGGAAATTTTGAGAACCTGTCCCGAATATTATAATGGGTACTGGCGTTCCATCATGAAATTCACTCATACTCATAGCCCCAACTAGGATACCCTGTATCGGGGTAACATGGACATACACAGAAACATCCACAAATAACACCCAGACCCTGAAACAGACATTTAAATTCATCATTCAAATGTCTGCCTCGGCCGGGAGTCGAACCCGGGACCCTCTGCGTAGCAAGCAGATACACTGCCAACTAGGCTGTGGGGGCCGTCATATTGGTTGTTTTTACGGAGTATATTAATCGCTCTCAAAAAGAGGCAGTATTTTATTTAGACAACAACTTTTTCCAATGACTAAAGTACGAAATTGGTTTGCAAACAACGTAGCCATAGACCACTTATTACGGGGATCTGTAGACGTTTTACTACAAAATTACTAAGACGACTATAACATACTACGACTGATCATTCGACAAATGAGGGAATTAAACTAAAGTACAGTGGGCAGGGTTACCACTTTAACGGACCAATTTATACTGGCTAAACAATATAACCGGGTAGATATAACCAGTATATATTGGTCCGTTAAAACTCGACCTGCTGCCCACTGTACCACTTTTCTAATGGAACATAGAACGTCAGACTCAAGGTGGTTCGAGAGCTGCAACAGTGGCGCCACCAGTTTTAAATTAATTGTGCCTGAAATACAAAAATTTTCAATAATATTTTACGTTTTGCGAGAACTTAAACTAATTCTCCATTCTAGTTTAAGTTACTAGGCACATATAAGAAGTAATATGTAGTGGGATAGCTCCCGAAATAGCTGTAATCCCTAGATAATTGGCGCTTGTGTGTAAACTACCCTCACGTATGTGCTCTCTATGATAGAGCTCAATCTAAACGAGTACGTGATACTTTTTCATGAGATAGAGAGTGATAAAAAACACAATAGAATAGGGAGGTACCACGAAAATAATTTGCAACAGCAAAAAAAAAAATATATTTATGAGCCAACTCCTATCGTTAAACTTTTCAAATTAATCAAAATTTTCTATAGATTAAAAAAAAACTAATTTTTGCCATGACCGTTTTATCAAGAGCTCAAAGAATAAAATTCCGTCAAGATTGTTGCTAACAGATATTTTCCCTTAACATCTGTATATTTCGTAAGATATTTGTTTTGTCAAGCAGAAAAATTGGTTAGGGGGAGAATAGCCATAAATTCTGGTTGTCAACCCCAGGAGGAAATGATACAGCAACTATTATCATTGTGCGTTTGAAATAAACTTAGTATAAAAATGATATACGAAAATATAAAATCTATATCTGTGTTTGGTCCTCACACACTCTTCATGGCTTTAAACCCCTACATATAGTTGCTGAAACTGTTTACAGCTACGGCACGGAGAACCGTAGACATGGGTTCGAATCTAGGTCGTAAACTTTTCTTAAACTTTAAACCTTATTAGAATTTTCCTTTCAATAGCTTCAAAGAAATAATTGACAGGTAGAAACATAGTATTTATGGGACTTCGTTTGTCGTCGTTCGTTCGACGTTTTGGCGATTGTCACTTCGCGCGTTTTGCAATGTTCATTGGCCGAAAAAAAGGACATTTCGCGGATTGTGCGTTTTGCCATCGGGGATTGAGCGTAACATAAACCCACCAAAACAAGTAACTAGGATCATAATCTCTTACCGTTTCTGACTGATGGTCTTCAAACGAATTTCAATACTTTATATTGAATTGTTTCAGTAAATTAAGTTAATAAGTTAAGTAAGCAACTTCGAGGCGTCGTCCTTGAAAACTTTCGAAATCAAATCGGCTTTCCAACAACCAGTCCAAAGACTTCCGTCAAAATGGAAATGAATTAAAAAGTTTAAATCCTCCTTGGTTAAAGTATCAAAGAGTTTTTATTTCTGAGTTTATTATAAAACTCTGTGATAAAACCAGATAAGTCGTACAAGGATCTTTTGGCGCGTGGGTGACAATATACGACTATACACTATACGACGACTGTAAATAATAACTGTTTCTTTTTTTCATGACAGCTACATGACACATCACTGCAAATCACATGCAAATCACTGTATTATTCCAAGCGGCCAGTATTTTATATGTAGCGCGCTCAGAATAAAAACTCCTTGCACTACGAAGGAAATAAAGGGGTCTATTTTATTTTTAATGCCAGTTTTGTTTGAAAAATGATGGAAAAATGTTAAATGTGATTTTTTTTTTACCGATCATCATCTCTGCTGTGGCCACGCTGTGGCTAAGATCATCGCCAAAAGTAGAATAAGGCCGGTATTTATAATCAGCTCTCAAGAATGACAGCGAGCTTGAATCCGTATCAGAAATGTCATTTCAGTACAAAACGATCTGTCAAATCCATACTTAATATTGCTCTCAATCTTGAGATCGCTTTATAAATACGAGCCTTAATCCCATTGATATTAATCCTGTCATTGTGTGATGAAATTCATCAAAGTTCTTCGGAATATCCCGAGCGCTCAAAACATTTTCCAATAAAAGTTTCGAACTGTATTCAATTAGGGCACAAAGTGTCGGTTTGATAAAACTGGTGTACCGGCCGTTCGACAAATTGGCTTGGATACAAAAAGGCTGGATCCTGACGTTTGACGGCAACTATGGGGAAATGGCAGGCGAGTGATGGCGAATTTTAATTGACGCATAAAGAACGCAGATGTTTCAGATAACCTCGTTGCATTACGTTGCATCTCGTTGTTTAAAGATGCTAGAAGATATTACATGTAAGTTAGAATACACTGCTTGAACATGCAGTGAAGATGCATGTCGTTGTACCACGAAGTGACAAACTGCACAGCGCGGCCCAGCGCAGCGCGGCGGTATATTATTGTACTTGGTAGTTCCGGTGTGAACTGACCCTTAGGAATTTAAACCAAAAACTATACGCAGCAGAATTCATACTTACGCACGAGTACGACAATGCCATTTAAAGCCACAGCTCTAATCAACTGAGCTGCTGAGCTGAGCTTTTTCTATTTGAATTTCTTCATTTCATAAATTTTTGAAATAGTTTTGTAAGTGCCATTAATCCTCTGCCTACACGAGAGGAACTTCAGGCTCAAAGCTCTGATAGATAGAGAAAACAACTCGTTTATTGCAAAATGTAATTTATTATTAGGCACATTCTTGAACCAAAATAAAGACGAAAAAACAACTTGAAATCAATCAAGATGGAGCTATCAATAATGTTTATAACTGTAATAAACGTCACAATGGAATCTCAAGATGTTCTACAACTGATGGATGTGATGAAGAGATTATGGTGAGGTTATATCATCAGCACTTGACCTTGAAGAAGCCAGAAACCATGGGTTTCCGGCTTAGATGGTTCTAGTATCAGGTTGGGATCGCGTACGTCAGTGTGATTGCAATAATCATAAACCTTTACGCATGTAGATTAATCATTTGTTTTTGTACGACTTGTATGTCAAACCGACAACACTGACATGTATAAAATGATTCATACATAATAGACCTTTATGTCCATGTGGAACAACATTGAGGTTCGTCACACAATTCCATCATATTTGTTCAATAGCAATAATGCTTTGATGTTCCGATGTTCTTCACCATCCAATCAGTCTGTACATCTAATGTTTACCTGATCGACTGTTTGTCTATCGGACTTTAATAATTTGGCTTTTGACAACGTAGAACTATTTGCTAAGTAGCTAATTAGTAGGAATATAGAGAACAAATAATCAAATAAACTCATTCATAATATTTAATGTACCTCCTATTAATATTTGATGATTTCTTATTGACAAAAGTTATATAGGTATTTATTTATTGATTTTCCCTTCCACTAATAGACAGTACGGGAAAAGGTCCTCAAAATCGAAATAAATGTAAATTTTTACGAATATAGTGCAATGGCAAAGCGAAATTGGAGCGAAACAATTTTAGCACTCTATTTAATCATAATCAATCATTCAATTTTGAATGATTAACAATCTATATGAACTGAGCAACCCCTATCAGTTTGCGTTAAGTTGTCCCTCATGTCTGGTGTTTTAATGTCCTTTACACCTGATATTTCAATGAATTCGGCAATTGGCTGTTTCGTGTTTACCAGTCCGCGAAATGGTTGTTGTAAAACGCTCAATGGCCGAAATGAAAGGACAATTCGGGGATTGCGCGTTTTGCATTTACAATCCGCGAAGTGTGCCTTTATTCCGGCCAACCCGCCTGCCAAGCGTGGTGAGTATGGCCATATACCCCAAATTTTGGGGAGGCTCATGTCCAGCAGTGGACTGTTGTGGCTGATGATGATGATTATGTACCTACTGTAAATGCTTTATAATTAGGTATTAAGATTAACTCATGAAGCTTATTATTTTCTGTATAACAGTTATAGTTTATAAATAAGTTCGTTTAAGTATACTCACCGAGGGACACTCATGTGCGGCTATCTGAAACATAGAAAAGATTCGTGTTAATTTGATTACATATTACAGATATCAGGTATTTCAGAGTTCATCGGGTCGATCGACTGGAAACCCATACTATGAAAAGAAGAAGATAGGGGTATTTGGGAAACTAATGCCCGTATTTATAATCAGCTCTCAAGAGTGACAACAAGTTTGAGTTCGTATCAGAAACGTCATTGCAGTACAAAATCACCTGTCAAATCAGCACTCAATATTGCTCTTAACCTTGAGATAGCTCTATAAATACGAGCCTAAGCAAATTTTCAGGGACATGAGTTGCAAGACAATCTCATTCTATCTAACAAAAAATATCCCAAAACTTATGTTTTTGTCTCGAAAATAAGAAATTTAAACCCTCATGTAACATTACTTTGCAATTTTCAGTGAGTTTACTTGTTAGAGACCGAACAACGAGTAAATTGACAATTTACTGCTAGTGGATTTGCAGAGTGTATCATAAAATCCAGTACACTGTCTACACTGTCTAGCCAGCAGACGATGGAGTGCATAATACATGCTATTGCTACAAATACAATGCTTCGTTCAAATAGTACAAGACATAGAATGGTAATGTACATTACCTATCCAAAAATGTTTTTATTTATTATTATGCATTGCACGATTTTAAAATATCTAGGAATGGGAATAGCGTGTAAGTTTAAAGCACACAAGAGAAGCTAGGGGACTTTCTCTAATCAGTGGTGTAAAGTACATATTTGCATACTAATTAACATCCAAGGATTATTATTATTATTTTAAGATGCCATACTTAAATTTTAACAGTAATATAATAATATTGCTACAATCTGTACACCATAATAAATAAATAAATGAATTTGAATTTGAATTTGAATAATATAACTAGATTGATTTCAATTAGTCTAGTATTCTGAAAGGTTTCATTTAATCAAATCCATGGCACATAGTATACTAAGGCAGTAGATAAACTTATGAAAAAAATGCAAAAGGTGAAAAAAAACCAGTTTTTTTTTTCAAAATAAAGATCCTACCATTCTTCCAAGACGTAAAAACTAAAGTTTTGGCATGTTAGTACATATACGCAACGCAGAGCGGTATGTTTACTTTGCCTTCACCTTGCCAGAAGATTATTTATCGGTTGGAAACAGAAAGACTTTTCTCCAAATATTTATACTGTGGTCGGTAAACTTTTTCTTGGCAAACTGGGTAATAAAGTACATATAGGTATTTTGTGTAGATCAAAGTTTAGATTGAAATTGGAAGATAATTTTGATCTCAATATTTTTACTTGACACGGTATTTTTCGCTAATTTATTTTTTTATTTAAACAAAATTCTGTAGTGTACCCGTTCTACAAAATACTGGCCATTTGAAATTAAACGTCACATTCACTGTCTCAAAATCACAAATTTCAAATGGCTAGTATTTTGTAAAACGAGTATACACTACAAAAAATATTGATTTTTTGACAACAAAAACAAAAGTTGTTTGGAATAAAGTAAAGGTGAAGAGTAATTTTGAATGAACGATAATTTATCAATTAATATATTAAATTAAGTAGGATACCCATTGTATGTCCTTCATAAATAAAGGTTGCTTTTCCACATCACAATAGCAGTTGGCAGGTCGTGGAGACAGAAGCTCGTTCTCATTCAGAAGTTATTGTGGAATGTATTGTGGTTGTTTTATCTCGATATTGCGAGCTATTGGCGGGGAAATAAATACGAAGCTCTGAGCGCGCGCGCTCCATGCGTTTAAATTTATAATTTCCAGCAGTGTATACCCGTTTTACAAAATACTGGCCATTTAAAAAGCTGTCACATTAAAAAATATAACATTTGAGTTTTTTCTTCCGTAATCGCTAATGGCTATAATTAATTTTGTGCCAGTATTTAATTTAAATATTATTAGATATAAAACCTCCTTGGTGGTAAGTAAGTAGTTTAGATTTTGATTTAGGCAAGGTTTTGTTGTTATTATAGGTATAATATGAAATTGAAATAACGTTGGTACAAGCACCTGTGTTATACGGTTTGATTGTTATTTCTCCTCTGGCGCCACCATTATTGTAATATTGTTCTAGGTTGATGTGTTTGTGTAGCTCCGGTTGCTCTACATACACGTTTTAATCGTTCCCTAGTTATTCTTGCGTGGTTATTTATGTGCCTATAAATCAGGTATAGTTTCAGTACGTGTATTGTATAATGAATGATTTATTTCATAAAACTGGTGCGTGTATATTTGTCTTCGGAGTAGAAAATTTTGCGTGTTAAGAATTGGTTAAGAAAAGTAAAGCAATTTTTTTCGGAGGTGAGTGCTGTTTCCATGATACAAAATTTTCAAAATAAGCTTCCTTTTATTGAAGCAGAGTTACATGTCCATGTAGGTATTTGCAAGTGCTTCGCTCTTGTAAGCTTATCTAGTTTGGATCGGAACGGAATCCAAGCCGGTTAGGCACAATCTCCGCAGAGTGGTCCTCCCCACAAGGAGGCCTTTCCCACGTGTATCCCTGTCGAGATAAAGCAATGTCTAGTGTTAAAGGCACTTTGGCCTTTGTGGCGATTCAAACTAGCTCAGCTCACAAGAGCGAAGCACTTGCAAACCAACTGTCATACGGTCACTTCCGTATCTGATGAGCTGAACAGAAGGCGAAACATTGGTAAACTAACTACGTATACCGATACGTTTCGTTATCTCTCACTTTCATCACGAAGGCCAAAGTGCCTTTAACACTCCATGTAGGTAGTACTTAATTGAAGGACATGAAAATTGATTTAGAATAAGTAAGTTGCCCGATTTGCCTGCCGCCGTGCGATAACGAATATATCAGAACTCGCATCTATCTGACAAACATACAATTTGATAGATAGATGTGATAAAATTTTGTGACATGTTACAATTTTACATACCAATACTTTACCCAATGGGCGCTTTTCCACTAGACGGCACGGCACCGGCAACGGCAACGGCACGGTACCGTCGACGGTATCGTGGATGACATAATGTATGAAAATCAATTAAATTATATGACACGCTTTTCCACTTGCCGGCACGGCACCGGCACGACATGTCATCGATTCCCATAGGTATTGTCACGTGATCGTCGCCGTGCTGTTGCCGTGCCGTCTAGTGGAAAAGCGCCCATTTGATAGATAGATGTGATAAAATTTTGTGACATGTTACAATTTTACATAGGTACCAATACTTTACCCAATACCTTTATTTTCCTTGAAACATGGAAATTAATCTCTAAATAGCCCAAGTTATGTGTTGACAAAGATTGTTGAATCTTTATTTGTGTTATTGTTTAGTAAGATTATTTCGGGTATGTAATAAAGTGCTAGTGTCCGGTACATTATTGATGTGTTAACTCGATATCAAACTTAAAGTAACCTTGGTATGTTTGAAGGCTTTTGTTTTATTCAACAACGAATTTTAAACGGTTATTCTTCTTTTGTTTGAGGTAAATTAACATCTACTTACTTACATTTCACAGAAGAGCCAGCGCTCCTCGCAACTTCTCAAATCAGTGTTACATTTAGCCACGCATATTTATCTTAAAGGGGTAGGTAGAGAAAAGGGTTGCGTGTTCCGTGGGGTTAAGACAGCGCTTGTATGGCATGATTTCCAACTGTTTGTTGCCATTTTAAGTACTTTATGTAATAATTAGACATATTTTGTTGCTTCTTATTGTACTATATTACCTATATATAGCTAATTATGTTTTTGTAAGTAATTTGTAATAATACTGTACTCTTTTTATATACCTACCTTACCTACACGTCTAATGTGGAATGACATAGAGACAAACCTATTAAGGGTTTAGCGATGTCCTTTTGTTTAATTGAGTATCTGTTATTGTAATAAATTACAAAAAAAAAAAAACCACGGTAGAGACGTGGTCGGGACCATAATCTTTATTCTTGCTACGATTATTTGAAAACGTCTTTCACTTCATATAAAAATAGTTACTACTTTTTATAAGTACAGTAGGCTGCAGAAGTGCATACCTAGTATCACCTCAAACGATTGAAGTTTTCTTGGAAATCTATGTAGCTATTGAAATATTTATTAAAGATTCGGATGTGTCTTAACTAGTACTACAATATTCTGAGACAATTAAATTAAAATAATTACACACTTTTGTAAAAACGTCACTTTTGTCAACATGAAAAAGAAACCGATTGTACATTTCTACGAAACGATCGACCCCTTAATACATTTACTATCAAACAAGTAACACTATGAACATACACAGTACCATATCCTAGAAAAACGGATTTAGCGAGTCGCCTTTATAGCGCGGATGTTGACATCATAAAATCTTTAACAACTGCACCCGCGGGATAACTTTTTATTGCTTTTTTTATAGTGTCAACACCGTAAGTTCCAATAAACTATAATTTCATCAGCGGTTAGAGTGTTATTGGAAAACTTTGGATATAATAATGCTTTTGTTATTCTGGGAAAAATATGAATAAAAACTATTTTATTCGTACTGGACTGACTGTAATAAAAAGAAACATAGAATTTACCAACAGCGTCTCTAGTTCTGAAGAAGCTGAAGGTTTCAATGTATTGCAATAGGCGATGATAAGTGGACAACCACAGGGTAACATTCCTACGAATTCTTATCATATCTTATACAGGGTGGTGTAAAAAAAGTACTACGTTCCTTTAAACCACATGTTCTACTAATGATACCAAACAACTTCCATAAAGCACAAAATTTTTAGCTCGAAATAAAATTTTGACTTGTCCATACAAAACTGCAGTGGGACAATAAATGGCGGGACCGCCTGGATGCCTATTGCGAGGATTGGTGGGAGATTGCCCAGGATCGTGAGAGGTGGAAAAGCGAAGGGGAAGCCTTTGCCCAGCAGTACTACGACTAATTCCTGAAAAATAATGAGCCTCAGTATTGTCAGACGTGGCGACAGGTAGACACTGCGTGCGTTACAAGGGTTATTAATTATTAAATTATCATTGTGCGTTACCTAAAGCAGGAAAACGGCCTCTTTATTCTAACCAATTTGTACGTTTATTTTCCCGCCCTCTACATACAGCTATATTTCATAGTCTCCTATAAGATTCTTATCAGTAATTGCAAACGCACCATGACAGGCCTAGCATACACTATGTTATGGGTTGGTTAATATAATTTCGCTATCAGACGATCAAGTGGGAGGGGCCCATATTTCACCCGTCTCACACGTCCACGAGTAATAAAATTGGGCCTTGTTATTAGTCTGGGTGTTATTTATGATAGGCCTGGACAAAAACTACGAGGGCTTCTAGGTGTATGTAACTTTGAACTATGTGAAGCTAAGGCGTGTTCGGCTAAAAAGCCGCGGCAGTGTTTTGTAGACCACTGACAAAGATGCAACTGAGGCTAGGCTCGAGCGGTGGGTAGAAAAGTTCCCACCTACAGAAACCCAAACATCCCCCAAGACTTTACCTCCAGGACATTAACTTCCGTGAGCTACCTGGAAATCTCTTAATAGGCTACGAGCAGGGGTTGTAAGGTGCGGCGTCAACAAAAAGAGATGGAGTTATTCTGGTGATGACAAGTATGGTTGCGGGGGCTACTCAAACAATGGACCACTTGTCGTCATGCCCCAAGCACCCAACCTCCTCAAGCTAAGAAGCTAATATGGCAAAGAAAATATCCTATGGGCAGTTAGCGTCGTCAACTATTGGAGGTCGACCGTGTAAGTTTTGTCTCGTAAGGCCAGCCAATTCAGACTTCGCCTTTCGGAAAAAGCAAAATACGCAGAGAAATCTTCATTCAAAAAATCTGAAAAAACATGACTTTAACTATGAACATATTACCAACACAAATGTGTGATTGAAAATGAGATGTTGTTTACTTCTGTTGATGAAAATTGCGTTCAAAGTAGGGTCGAAATCGTCAATTTTCTATTTTATATATTTTTTTAAGTATTTTCTTATGTATATTAACCAATAATTTTATCTATGTACGTACGTATGTATTTTGCTGTAAGTAATTTGAATAAAGGTACCTACACGATTACTTAATAACTACGACTTAATAACTTAGTATCGACCAAGAAACTATGATTCGGTTGGATATAGTGTGTGCATGCGCAGTGAAATGCAAGTAGCACGTGCAGAGATAGTCACGCTTTTCAAACCATTGTGTTTGTTTATTAAACCTCGGTTTTGTACGTCGACATTTTATAACAAAATACTTGCCGTACTGAAACTAGGTGGGGCGATGATGTTAGTAAGAAAGCGGGCAGAAAGGATGAGAACGGCTGAAGACCGAGCTGAGTGGCGTTGGCGTGCCATGGGAGAGGCCTATGTCTAGCAGTGGACTGTTACAGGCTATAATGATGATACTCACTAGTACTGATAGGTTGCTCACCCGATGATGCTGAACAGCTTTCACCAGCATTTTTTTTATTTCCCAAAAAAAAAAAACGATTTGTTTACGACACTTGGAACTAGGTTCTTTCGTTTCTCGCTTGCTCCTGATTATGGCCATAAACAAAAAAAACTGGTCGCATAGTTTCGTGACGTCATTAAATTATGGAAGTGTTATAAAATCGGATTTATGGCTTAATAAAGGTTTATGGCGCTCGTATGAAATAGCGTTTTTAATAAAGACGTGTATGGCAGACAGTGTGTACCTACTGTGTATTAAACAGGGTTCCAAGACTGTGTATTTTGGATGTAGTTAAGGCTCGTATTTATAAAGCGATCTCAAGATTGAGGGCAATATTAAGTATGGATTTGACAGGTCGTTTTGTACTGAAATGACATTTCTGATACGAACTCAAACTCGCTGTCACTCTTGAGAGCTGATTATAAATACGGGCCTAAGTAGTGCGCAAACTGATAAGGATTGCTTCACTGGTTGCTCATAGAACGAAACTGAACAACTTACTAAAAAAAAAAAAAAAAAAACTTTTGTTCACTGCCTGTCAAAGTATTTTTTTAGACCGTCTCCAAAATTTTCCTTTAAGCGTAAGTAATGTTTAAATTTAGACTGAGCATTTGCCTTCTAATCAATAACGACGCGACGGCACCACGCGTTCTGTCAATACCTAGTTAATTGATAATGATGCGGTATTATTTACTTAGTATTTAACTTGCCAAATGAATGAGCTTATGCCAATCTAGACTTCTATCGAAGTTTCCATTATAAAATGCATATATGTCTACCAATTGGATAGTAAGGTATTCAATGGTTTAATTAATATTCGATGATAAAATGATTGCAGAAATTTGAATTGACCACAATTTTAATTAAGTTTTCATCTCATGTGCTAACAATATGGAGAGTGAAAATGAAAAATTTATGTTTGATTTCGCATCTTGACTGAATACATTCAGAAACTAAAAGGCTACTTACGTATATTTTTGCATTAAATATTGCTTCACGCTCTTGAAAAGTGCGCGCGACGTCGCGCGTCTCTTCCCAGAGTGAAACGGGAAAAGCTAACTAAATCCTTTGTTTAAGAAAATGTGGTTTTCCTTGTGGTTTCTCTATGTTTTAGCACCTATCAAATTAAATGATAATGTAAACAGGAAAATAAGTAGCGTAATTTTATATTAATTCATGGAAATATCATGACCCTAGCTATTATTTGAATGATAATTAACACCTATGTGTGAAGTAGGCAGAATAGTATATTAGGCAACGAGGGAATAAAGCAGTGTCTAACGTCACGGGCAGCATATTGAATCCTGAGCGGAATGAAGGATTCTAGGATTAATTCCCGAGCGCAGCGAGGGAATTAAATCTTTAATTCCTGAGCGAAGCGAGGGAATTATGACAAGAATCCTGAATGTAGCGAGGGATTCAAGTCTGCCCAAGGCGAAGACACATTTATTCCCGAGGAGCATACTATATTTTACACACCTACTGCACAGATTACTTAGACGGTGGCAGGCGTCTGTAAGATAATAAAGCTCAGAAATATACCTAATCATGTAATATTGATACATAAATAAATATTGAAAACATACCAGAAGCAACAGATCCGAAAGTCAATTCACACTCACTGAACTACACTTCACGTTCACAATCCACTACCTACGTATTTTTCCAAAAAACGAATTGATCGTATTTAACATATTCAACATAAATAACAAAATACGATAAAATACTAGTCACAATGTCTTCTGGAGTCAAAATATTAATTTCACTCGACAATTTACGAAATGGAAGTAATAATCAATGAGAGAAAAACTTTTGCAAAATCAAACCGCGTTTTCTTTTTTTAGTTTCTTTTTTTTATACAAAGCAAAGAGCACATACAGATAACTAGTCATACAGCCTTTTTACACTCGCCGGGAGGCGCAGAAGGCGAGTGTGGCAACAGTTTTAATACACACACAGCCTTATTTTTTTTTTCTGAAAATTATTTTCTTAGTAGTTCACATGACATTCCAAATTCAAATCACATAATAACCCTTGGGCTATTAAGGATTTCCATACAACTTTAAATCCCTTGGGATTATTTTCTTGCTTTAAACGCAAGTTCCTTGATACATTATGTTGATATAATAATGCAGAGGTGTGTAAATAATATTAACATTATTAACCTGTTTTATTGTGTTTCGTGTACATAATTTTTTTTTTATTGTGGCTATTACAAACATGAAAAAAACATAAATTTTATGCCTTGCGTATAAGACAGAGCGTTTCAGTTTTTATATTATAAGCCGTTTTCACCGCGTGTAACTTGAGGTGCATTTAAGAGCCTTTTCACACCACTCTAAGATAGGATAGGAATGTGTATGGCTGCAATGACAGGTTGTCAGGCCAATGCCAAACTCTCGAATCTCTGTCTACCTACATTTAATTTCCTCTACCCAAAGGTTGTCTTGTAGAAATTTCTACCATCCATAATGGCAATACCTTATTGTAGTCTTGTTTTACCAATCTGTTCTTATTTCTTGTTATTTGTTTATTGTGCAATAAAGAATTATATAACCATCTATTTTCTAGCTATACAATAATGTGCGTTTATTACTCACATTCATCAATTCCAGCCTGTGTACATTGAGAATTCAGGTAAATAATAAATACAAGAAGGATAACATCCGTTTCTGTAAGATGCCTATTTCTGTAGATAGATGCCTATTAATAGCACTGGAATATCTGAAAGGGCCACTATAGGTACAGAAGATCACTTACAGGGCACATTGAAAGCCAACAAAAGAATACATTATCACGTAAATAGCAAACCACTCTCGTTTTCATTCGACGCAATTTCCAGAATTACTTTTCTTGGAAGACATTTTGTTTATTAAATTATGTGAAGTTCTTACGTATTAAAAAGAATCACTTTTTCAAAGTTTCAGCTCGATTTATAATTTTAGGGTTTATTGGATCGCTCGCTTGGAAAATTCACATGACAGAAATAGTAGATTCATAGACTAGGGTGGAAGAGAATCAATTCCCGAGGTAGTTAGACGCCCGAGCGCAGCGAGGGCGGCTATAGTCCGAGAGGAATTGATTCTTCTACCCGTGGCAATGACTCTACTTTTCATTTAGAATATGAGGAAAATAAAACTAGTTGTTAATACAAACTAAGTATTTATTGTTAATAAAGTAGGTACCTATTTAAAATTAATAGTCATATTGGTACAATTATTGAAATTAAAAGTAACATTTTTTTAATTTTGTCGCGGCGCTCGCATCGCAAGTTTGCGCTAAATTCACACTGGCCAGTGACACTAGCTGGTTAAAAAGTCACGACATTTCATAAAGTTTTTTTTTTAATATGAAAAAAGTCTTCACAGCTGACAGCAATTCAAGCAGTTCTATTTTTAAAGTTCATTCCCGCCCTAGGGTGGGGATGAAATTTGTATGAGTTATTCCCTCCCTGTGAAAGGAAAGCAGCATCTTCCACCCAATAGTCAGATCAAAACAACACTACTTTCCGAGTATGAGAAATGAAAAAGAGTTTGCATGTGTGAGCGTGGAAAATACAAAAAACTACCAAATTGATGATGAGTTTCTTCATTATACAGGGTGCGATTTAGCCTGCAATGTCCTAATCAAACTGGGGAAAATCTCACAAAGTGATAAATTAACAAAAATCAATTTTTTGTTCCCCTCTGGGTAGCGAACCCACGTCCTCCAGATCGGGAGACCATGGCTCAGACCGCTAGACCACGGAGACAGTTGAAACGAAAACTGGTCTAAAATAAATAACCCAGAAACACAGCACTAAGCAAGTAAGATGCATCTTGAACCCACTGCAGGAAGCATTACTCAGGCGAGATCTCGGAGTCACCTATGACTGTGAACTCTGCAGGGTCAAGGTTTCCAGCATAATTCGTTTCCTGGTATTTTATTCTTCTATTAGCATAATATTGTGTCAACACTTAAGACTCAGAGATCACTCTATGGCTTTAGCTAATTAATCTTTATATTCATTTTTGTCTTCGCAGAGATGAGGAAAAACTGGCGAAAAAATATGGGAAGCCACCTCTTGAATTTAGATTGACGTTGATAACTATTACTTATCGTTGGTTGATAACTATACCGAGTGTAAGGGACAGCGCGTACCAGAAACTTATAGGGCTGCTCATGCTCAGTCAACGAAACTGAACAACTTTCACCAGGAATATCTTTCAGGTTTTTTTTTACCCTTTCCCATATAAAATGACCACCTTGATCAGAAAATTTGTATGGAAAAACCATTTTTTTTTAAATTTCCTGAAAGTATTTCTTGGTAAAAGTTGTTCAGTTTACACATACAGGCATAGAATATAGTCACGCTTGTATTCCTCGCGCGGTAGGCAGATCATAAACAGCTTACTTTCGCCACGTCGATTGTCAAATTGCTAAGTAATATCATTTCAGAAATGAATGTGTTGTAGTCACAAAGGTTGTAGTATTGGGTAACAGATTGGCAGCCTATCATCTCCTTATTTTTATAATAATACTGCAACGTCCGTATAGACAGGAAGAAACAACAGCTGTTACATCATTTCGCTACCTTCAGCTTAAAACAATTTAATATCTATAAAAAAACTATTAACAAAGTTTCTGCGGATAAAGGCGGCATGGCATTGTCCTGAAAAATCAATTTAAGTACCTAACGCAAAGAATTATTTACAGATCGCTGAAAAGATATATTTATAAAACACAAAACTTACTTTGATCGAAGGCCTTCAGCGATTATCTTAAAACATCCAATTTGATATCCTAAAACACTGCACTCCAAAATCAAATTAACTTTTTTTTCTACACAAAAAAAACCGCGCTACCAACTTCCAAAGAAATCTAAAAAAAACAGCTAGGTATATTCGAACTCCCAACTTTCGATTCAAAGTACCAGGACTACATGAAATATAGGAGTTCGTAAGTTAGCACTCGCGGTCCGCGCGGACCACTCGCGTTGTCGATGGTCGCGTACCGACTGCCTTGGGCCAGGCCGGCAGACGCGGTGCGATGTGGAACATACGGCGGCCACATGAGAGGATTGAGGCCTTGAAAATGTAGTAAATAAACTATATTAAACGGTAGAGAAAGAAGAATGCGAATCAATCTTACGCTGGACTGGGAGCCATAAAGAAACGTTAGAATGTAGGCTCTGTAATAACAATGGTCGCGATTAGACTACCTTGGGTCAGGTCGGCAGGCGCAGTGCAATGTGAAACATACGGCCACATGATAGGATGCGGGCCTTGAAAATGTAGTAAATAAACTGAATAAAAGGTAGAGTAAGCAACCAAAACGGTGTATTGACATTGGTAGCAATTCGTAGTTGCAAAAATCACGACTTAACTAATATAAGTATATACCTGTCATTTTCTATCATGAGACAGAAAGGGACAGCAATAATTTTAGTCAAGATATAGTTAAGTCGTGCCCTCCACGTCTCGATAGTATTGCCTCTGAAAATGTGATGTCTTTCCGCTTTCGGTTACAGCAATTACTGGTAAAATCTGTTTTGGGTAAGCATTGACTCTTTACCAATCTCGCATATTCTTAAGTATGAAGTAATTTCCATTGAAATAGTTCATTGTATTCATTTTTATTGCTCCTGGTTTAGCATCGAAGAGAAACGAATGAAGAAATACAAATTACGAAATAAGAAAATAATACTCAGAAAATAATGATATTTATGTACAGCATTTATCTATTGTTCTTTCTACCGTAGTAGCAATTGCTGTGTCGGGATGAATTGGCTATAAATAAAACATTATACGAGAAGAAATAAAACCAATCTTCAGATTGTTCTCCCTTTTCCCACTTATTTCTGTTATATACATTTGAGTAGAAGGTTTATTTGTTCCATGTTGCACTTAAAACGATCATAGTGATAAACAAATTTTTTTTTCTTTTATATTGTTAAGTAAAAAGAATAAGTTATCATTCGCCACGGGCAGGATTTGAACCTGTGATCTCCGGATTGTCGTTATTGAGCTACCGAGGATGTAGTCAACATGGCGAATTCAAACTTCCTTCTTATTTTATCACGTCTTTTAATTTAGGCGATGATCTGACCTCAAAAATGCATTAATTAGGCCGCTAATAATCAGTTTCACCCACAAGAAATGAAGGTATGATTTTATATATTCAGCAGTATTTGCTGCATGAACAATATTAAATAAAATCATCTTCATGTTAGCAATATTAGCTTCCATGCTGTCATGAAGAGCAGCGGGATGCAGCGCCTTAATTACTTCATTTAATATTCACGGTGGAGCCTTATGTACAGTAGGAGAGTAGCAAGACACACGTGTGAGGAAAGTACCGGGTTATTATTTTTTATTTTTTTCATTCATCCATTATAGGATAGGCAAAGGAACAAAGCCATACAGCCTCGTCTGATTTTTCTCAACATCATTCCTACCATACCTAAAGATTGGTCAGCAAGTTTTTTAACAGTATAGCCACGCTTTCAATATCTAACTGCTTAGAAAAACAAACACACTGTGTATTGGCATTACCAAGTGCTAGGTTGTCCGCCTTTCACATAAACTGCAATATCCTACCCATCCTGCTATTGATTCCTACAGTAGGCTTAGGAAAGGAATCAGCTGTATCATTCTGAAGTTTCTCTATCGCTTCCAGTGCAGCATGGAACCAACATTTCTGATTTATGAGCTAGTCAGTAGTCAGCTGGTGAGCTCTATGTTGGTAGTAATGCATTTCTGATTTATCACCAATCGTAATATATCACCACTCTCTCAGTGGAAATGGAGATCAAGTTGTCGAGTAGGAACTTGATCTATCTGTTTGTGGTCTGCTTTCACATCACGTAGCTTCTGTATAGACTATCTGATCTGTCGCTTAATTTGTTATTTATAAGAAAGACTAGGCTGCATGGGCTAGTGTTCTTTGCCTTCCTAAATGGGGGAATTAAAAAAAAAATGTTTTGCTTCCGCGATAAAGGAAAAAAGTTAGAGAAGTTATTCATGTAAATGGACCGACAACCTAACCGATGCGATACATGCCCCTACTAAAAAAACATCCCGATCGAAAACTCACAATATTCAGAAAACAATAAAAGCTTGAAAGAGTCCAAGATGAAAAACGCCTTGTAAAAGTTTGCCGTAAGAAAAGGATTAGGAAGTTTCGCAGTACCAGTTGTTGTTTTTGTTTATGGCTATAAAATTGCAACTCTATTAAAAGTTTGTGATTTGATTGGAGAGTCGACTCTCTTTGCGTGTTTATTTTTCTTCAGGAAGTTTCGTGATTTAATCTACATTTTGATGAAACTTGAAACTTGAAGTGTTCTGAATAAATAATGCTGGAAATATTCAGTGTTGTGCAGGCATCGAATCTACAACCTTCATTCCATCAGGCAGGTTAGTGAGTCACTTATTATTTTTTGTGGTTATCGGATGTTTTATAATCTTTTTGAGGTAGGTACATTTTCCGTGGCACTGAAGCAGACTGCCTGTGGCGGTTTGCAACGAATTCTAGGACAAAAATCCCAGACAGATCTGCATGCGATCGCTTCCAGCCTGAGGGTACTTTTAGTTTTTTGAAGAGTTTTAGAGGACAATTCAATTTGTCGTACCTATTTGATCGTGGAGAGTCTGCATCTGCAGACTATTTCAGAGTAGATCTGCCGGTTCAAGCGTAGCCTTAGGCTTCTTTCTTCTTGAAAGCCTTGAACCACAGACTCCGATCTCACCTGAATTCTATAGTACAAGTATATCTATCTATAGAGAGAAAGAAATACACTTATGCAGCAGCATAATAGTGTTGTTTAATGGCTCAAAAGTCATACTCTGAAGATGGCGCAGCTGGTAGGATACGGATCTATACGGGGTGTATGGGGCAGAGTACCAGACACTGATAGGGGTTGCTCCAGTCAACGAAACTGAACAACTTTCACCAAGAAAATCTTTCCCTGTCCCTTATACCCGGTTTTTTGTTTAGAAGAAAATCGGTCATTTGGTCATAAAGTAGCAACTATTTCTCTAGCAAATGATTTTTCTGTGCGTAGAAATGCATAGGAAAAGGGAAATATGAATGCATGTGGTCAGATGTATCTTATTGGTTAGATACTACTTGTTTTCCGCTTTCCTATACACGAAATCTGTAAAAGAAGCCAGAGCCGGTATGAAACCAATTCCCGGACAAATCCTAGCCAGATCCCGGACTATCCACGTGACTGGCTGCCAGTAACCGCCGGGCATTTTTCACTTTTTAAATCAATCCTGATCGCCCGTTGCCTCAGGGAAAATTCTACTTTAAAATCAATCGTGGTCGCTGGTTGCCTCAGAGAAAATTCTACTTTTAAATCAAATTTCGGGTTCTAGATGTCGGTTGTCGCTCAAGGGTTTAAGGTCAAGGGCCAAACTACACTTTCTGATCGATCACTGAGGCGGCATATTGAGTACCTACTGAAGTAATGTAGTGTAGATTACTTACTGCCGCTACTGTCAAAGAAAATAGAGTGGATGGAGGGTGCAAAGTCTCAAAAAACACCTGGAATATTTTCCACGAAAGTAACAATGCGTCTTACTTAAAATAATAGCAGAAAAACGTCCTACAAGAACTTCATAAACATTTTATCTACCCTCTCTTTCGTAATGGCGGATAAATAAAACAGCAGGGGCCGCGACTTGAGCAATTTATTTGCAGTTAGAAGTTCTGGTAATTGCTTCCGAGCGGTCAGGTCAGGATGTTCACGCAAACCTGTGAGTTAATGTGTTTTGTTCTAATGGAGAAATAATACATAATATGTGGTTTAAAGGAACGCGGTACTTTTTTACACCCTGTATAAATAAGTAGATATGTACTACTATCAAATGGTGTGGTATATGCGAATTTTGTCTTACCTACTCTGTTATTTTGTCACGTTATTATAAGACCTTGTGAAGCACAATACCTATCTGTTCTGATCCTATAAAGCCTTTATAGCAGATAATAGCACTATTCTCGGCTAGTCTTTGGAAAGTGATATTCTTATAACGTCTTTATAATAGCACTATAAAAGGATGAAAGCGTTTGTTGACATCAATTTATATTATGATCGTTCTGTAAGATACTAAGCTGCTTTGTGAAGATTTTGTATGTAAGATTTCCCTTTTACCAAGATTTTTCACTTTTGACTTAGGCTCGTATTTATAAAGCGATCTCAAGATTGAGAGCAATATTAAGTATGGATTTGACAGGTCGTTTTGTACTGAAATTACATTTCTGATACGAACTCAAACTCGCTGTCACTCTTGAGAGCTGATTATAAATACGGGCCTTAAAATCTAGCAGTGGATTTGGCTTACAGGTAGGATAGTGGTGCTCCACGTTCCATTCTGGATTGGGAGCGAGAGAAAAACATATAATGTGCCAGTTGCACATCACCCGGGAATGCCAAAAACCGCAATGGTATTAAAGGTTAACAGTGTATTTTTAGGCGATGTGCTGTCGCTATAGCGATGGTACATCTCAATCTAAAATTGATTTGTGAGACTTAGCGAAAACGCCATTTACTAGCCGTTTTACGCTCTGCATTCCCCGTAAGGTTATAAGGCGAGACTTTATGTATGTATGTATGGGTAACTACTTCGCGGGTCTGATTTTGCTTACATTACAGGTAGGGGTGACACAAATAACCCTATGCTGACGTCTGCTGACGATATATTCCCGGAAGAGATATTTTTCCCTACGCCGGAAGCTATCCCTTGCCTTGCAATATCTGGTGCGAGTCAGCTTGTCAGCAGAATTTGCATCGGTTTTTGTTCTGTGTTTCCGTGAATATAACATTTATGAAAAGGAAAGATCACAGATGTATTATCAAACGTTTATATTTCCTGTCCTTTAATACTTAACTACATCCAAAAACGGTGGCTCAAGATACAATAGGTACATTGCCACACTCGTCTCACTTCGACCGTACATAAAAGATTATAATTTTGTAAATATGAAATATATATTTTGTGTAATTTTTTATTTGTGAAAATATTATCTGAAAATTAGAAAGAAAATTGATTAGATAAAGTATTGAACGGCACAGCTGCCACTCGATTAGTTTTATATTAAGTAATTTCGATCTAAATTAATAAAGTTCTTGGCAAGTGCTTTAATTAACTAAATCTTAAAAGAGAGACTTATTTTTTTATTCTTTAATAACAAAATAGAAAACTTTAATGATTATCTCACTCACGTGATGGTTCTCTATCGGAAATACAGAGCTACCTACTTTATTATTTTTTTTCTCTCTTCCATATTTGCAGCAGTTTTCCTCCTCAACATTTTAATTTTCCTAATCCGCTGAGAATTGCACTGCTGCATTCTACTCTCCAGTTTTTAATTGACGAGAATAGACAATAGCAACTTCATTAGCGCGCTCGGAGTTTTTTTTTACTTTGAGCTTTTGAACTGCTTCCGTTGTCTAGTGGTCTGAGCCATGGGCTCCCGATCTGGAGGTCGTAGTTTAGGTTCCCACGGGGGAAATATAAAGTTGATATTTGATAATTTATCTGAATAGCCTGACTGTCTGTAAGAAAAGATTTCGTGCTTTGAAGAGCACGTAAAGCCGTCGTTCCTATAGTCGCCGTTACTGCCCGCCGCACTTATGAGTAATTTGTGTCGTTACACAGACCATGTCAGATCCTATTAGCTGCCTAAACTAGACGGTTAAAAAACTCTGACACCAGGGCTTCATTGGGTCGCTGTCGACTCTACAGACCACTCGATAAAAGAATAAAAAGCTTTTGACTAAATTTAGACCAGTGATGGATAATTGGGAAGCCTTTTTGCTTATTTTTCAGATTTTTAATTTACATTTTTGTAAAAAAGTACGCTAAAACAAACATATTCCTACACAACCTGAAAATTGAGTGTCAATCTCAATTAATCCAAGATTATCCTTTAAAAGCTTATTGGGCACCCTATGGCTCAGTAATGGATACCCTCAACCCTCTTTGCCTCTCCCGGGGTTTGACCGACGAACCGTGGCAAATCATGATTTTGTCAATTTGATTACCTTTTTTATCGAGGTTCATTGAATCGACAAGCGACCCGATAAACCCTGAATTTCAGATTTTTTATCTGCAAATTGTGTTGTGTAGCACTATCACTATCACTACGACCAATATCAAAGGTATAATGTGCTCTCTAAAATAAGGAATCATCTTTCTTTAGAACACTATCAGGTAATTAATCCTACATTGTCAAAATTAATTGTCGTAGAATGTGCCAGCTGCATCTCCTCCCGTGCATGCTGTAAAAATCAGCTAAGGGAATCGAGGGTTTCAGTGTATTGCAATTTAGGCGATGGGCTGACAACCCGTCACAATAGAAATATACATAATCATCATCTGTATTAGCCCTCGAAACTTGTCAGACGTGGCGGAGCAACCTATGTTTAGGTTGTTTTTGCTCTGCCTGCCCCATTAGGGATACTGGCGTGATTTTATGTATGTATGTATGCATTGTCAAAATTAATAGTCATATTGCCAAATAGTAAAGTATCAATAAGCTTTATGCTGTATAGTGACGCCTATACTATATATCTTACGAAGTAGGCAGATATATTCAACGGAATTAGTTTTCGCCGTGACTATTTCTTTTTCAAGGTTTATGTATTCAAATTATGATTTTCCTTTAAAAGCTTATTGGGACCGCATGACTCAGAAATGGATACTCTCAACCCTCTTAACCTCTTTTGGGGTTTGACCGACGGACCGTGACGCGATCCGAGTTTGTCCAAATAATTATTTGGCGAATTAATTAAGTTTACTGATGTTACACATTACACGTTTCTCGTTTGTGAGCTGTATGTGCGTGCCACATTTTTTTAATTTGTTGTAATCACAACCATGTGACGTGAGTGAATTTACGGTAGGTAGACCAAAAAAGAAAAATCTTGATTTTCAGCATATTTTGTATTTTAAAGGCAGGCTGAAGAATAAGAAAAGAATTTTTCAGTGGATGCTTGAAATATTTCGGAGATATTTCTTTGATCTTTATACGATCTTTGATCTTCCGACAGACCACGTGAATCGACGTGAATCGTGCAACAGGTGTCAGGGCGGATGCTGCTGAGAATATCGTTCAAACAAGTAGAACAAATACATTATTTTGTACAGGAATATGAGTACCTATATTGTATCTTTGGGCAATTATTGTTTGGAAATATTATTTCTACCACAAAAAGTAAGATTGTGTGTAATCAAGTCATTTAGTTTCTAGTTTTATTGGTGTTTTAAATGTTCCAAAAATGCTTGTATACTAAAAAAAACTGAGTATAATTTCCTTCAAAATGATGTTCCTGTATCTTGTTCAACTATCACACACAATATTATCAAATGAAACAAATGATTCTAATTCTGAAACTCGACCGTAATTTCCATTATTTCCCACAGCTATTCTGTATTTTCATATCAGTGATGATATTTTGCTCTTTGTACGAACTCCACGAACCGGAAGAGACAAGACGAGGCCTCGTTATGAAAGCAAATATTGACAGAGAAACAAGAATCTGCCCTCTCCTCACCTCTCCCCCTCCAACTATTCTTGCCTGCGCTTCCTGCTAGTTTGCGAAAGTCCAAAAATACTAATTTACATTTGCTGAAAGAATTAACTGATGAAAGTTGTTCAGTTTCGTAGACTGAGCAACCCCTATCGGTTTGGATTACCCTGTCCTTAGATTTCACTGAATATTTTCTCCTTTTTTCAACTCTGCATTAGGAAGTATTTTTTTTGCAATTTTTAACATCTTATTTGTATTACTGAGTATAAAAAAGTAGTTAGCCCCCTAATGGCTTTCCATCACTAATGGGATGAAAAAAAACCTCGGTTAAGAATGAAAGAGTATGAACACAGACCTAAATTGCAGTAGACCACGCAGCTTCCTCAAACTGTATGAAAAGCGTGTAAATAGTAACTTTTTGTACCTCCTGAAAAAGGCACTGCTTTCGTTTCAGGAGGCACCATTCCTTTAAGATAGGCTGTAACTATTTCAATCTTGACATATAAGAGAGATAGCAAATAAACACGTGATATTGACATTTATAATCTGACGTAAGACACTTAAAATAAGAAATTATAAGATATCAGCATAGAGCATTGCTTTCTTATTTTTCATCAAATAAACAATGTCTATGTTATGTTTTTATTTGCTATCTCTCTCATATATCAAAGTTGAGAGACTGACATTGCAATCTTAAAATGGTGCTTCTAGAATCGAGAGCATTACTGTTAGCCGACAACTTGCAGAATCTCAAAACAAAAGACTTGTAAACTCACACTACTCACAATTAAGTATTTGACACGGAACAACACGTAAGTATTATTACAGCAGCAATGATCGAAAGTAGATCAAATAACGTTAAATGGAGTAAAAAAAAAAACAAAGTATATTTCTACAAGAATGAATAAAAATACTTTTGTTTTGAGATTCCGCAAGTAAGGTCGATTTGCGGTGTCTACTGAAATATAGGTCTGTTATATGAAGCAACAACGAGCGTTAATTACTTAGATGCAGCTTGAACCCTGAGCACCCTGAGAGAAAAGAGAACAGCTTGACCTAGTGGACTGTTTAACGCATTAAAGCCTTTTTGAAGACGACTTTTTAATTGGAAGGTAATGTTATGCAATGCAAGCAAAGCTGTTTTACTTTACTCTGTCTTAAATCACTTAGGCCCGTATTTATAATCAGCTCTCGAGAGAAGTATGGATTTGACAGACCGTTTTGAACTGAAATGACATTTCTGATACGAACTCAAACTCGCTGTCACTCTCGAGAGCTGATTATAAATACGGGCCTAAGTGATTTAAGACAGAGTAAAGTAAAACAGCTTTGCTTGCTAAAAATGCTTGCTTGTAAATTGTTTAAATATTCTCGGTTGCAAAAATAAATAAATTGTGTAGCCCATTGCTACGAAAGGTCTACGAACAGCTACGAGAATAACAAACAGACAGAAAGTATCGTTTTCTATGGAATTTCCTTTTAACACCATTGGCTATAGTAGTGAAAATCAAATTCACACCAAATCGGACAATTAGGCTCGTATTTATAAAGCAATCTCAAGATTGAGAGCAATATTAAGTATTCATTTGACAGGTCGTTTTGTACTGCAATGACATTTCTGATATGAACTCAAACTCGCTGTCACTCTTGAGAGCTGATTATAAATGCGGCCCTTAGCATGGCAATTATTTGAAATTTTCTGAAATAAGTTTCTTTGTAAAAGTTGTTTAGTATTTTTTTTTTACTAAACAAGCTCTCCGACTCTTCTATCAGCCTGTATTTGTTCTGTATGTGTGATAAATGATAAAGGTTTAATAATACGCTATTTGACTACTAGTCAAATCAGCAACTTTTTATGAAATGTCAAAAACGATTTTTTGTATTAAAATACAGGCTTATGACGTCACTAGCTTGTAAATATTGACTACTCAAATCAACTACTTCTATATTTTTAACTTGATTATTAAATCGAAATATGCATTTGTTTTTAAATGATGAATGAGATCCACAGTATTTTAGCCATCAGTTTTAAGGTATAAACGTTTTGAATTTTTTTTAGCCACTTAGTCAACATGCCTATTATTTCATTAACTGTTCTAGTTTTTAAAAATTATCTGGCTATGTATGCATGTAGTTGCCGACATGTAACTGTATACGTAAACGCATGGTCATGACATGACATCGCTGTCAGTTGGAAAACACAGAGAAGGGTTACAAAGACGAGAAGGGTGGTCTACCCTTGTCTAACTCTGAACAAAAGATTTCCTGTCACGTACATACATATAATCACGCCTTTATCCCAATGGGGTAGACAGAGCGAAAACGACCTAAACATAGGTCGTTCCGCCACGTCTGTCAAATGTTGAGGGTTATTCCAGATGGATCTGTATATTGCTATAGTAACAGGTTGTCAGCCCATCGCCTAAATTACAATACTGAAACCCTCGAATCCCTTAGCTGATTTTTACAGCATGCGCGGGAGGAGATGCAGCTGGCACGTTCTATGTTTTTCTCTCACTCCCAGTCCAGCATAAAATCACGCCTGTCACGTGTTGTCTTTAATTTTGCAGATACATGTCATGTGTATTAATTTATTTGGAAACAATTATCTGTGGTCTAGTGGATTGAGCACTGAGCCTTGGGGATAGGAGGCTGTAGGTTCCCACTAAAGATACATAAAGTTGATATTATCAATTTGTTGGTAATATTGTTTCCAGATTGGTAAGGACAATGCAAGCTAAATCACCAGTTGTATGAAGGCGGTCTGTACCGATATATTGTTGTTGTATTAAGGAGACCACAAACACACGAGTGACTGCACTGGTATAGGCACTACGGCACGGATCTCTGTGGTTGTAGGCTCAATTAAAATTTTCGGTGCCAATTTTTTAACTTTTTTGAAAAACTTTTTTAATCCGTACACATACCTACCATATTACATTAATTATGCAGGTCATTAAGCTACTTAAGGTGTTGTATCACGTGTGAAATGTAAACAACACGAGTTAATTGCTTGTTCCCTCAAATTACCGCTGTGTGTACTGAGGTACTGAGGTACACACAGCGGCAATATGAGGGGATCAACCTGTTCTCATACACGTAGCAAACAATAAGCTGTACAAACTTTTAACAAGGCTACAACTTTGAAATTTTCATGGTTGTTGTTTCGATTACCTAGGCAATTTACTTTGTATACAAGAGGAGTTATATAAGGCTTTTAAAATATGATATCTTTATTACTTTAGGTATTAAACACGACGTCTGTGAAAATACAAAAAACTGGGTTTGTTTCAAGACGAAACCATTCAAACGTGCGAAAGAACAAAGTCACATCATACTACAATATCTAATCATAATCTAATACAAAAATATCGTCAACATAAAGAGTCGCCCTATGATGCGGCAATAAAGACGAGACATGACATTGTAGGGGTAAAGGGGGTGAAAGAGCCGAGCTTGCTCATATAAAGCTTGTGGCGATAATATAGCTGTATAAGCGCTGTATATAGGTAGAGGGTTACGTACGTGACAACGACTCACGTACACATAATATAAGGAAAATTCCTAACGTTTATTTTGGTCCCTTTTCGAGGGAACTTTGTTTATTTTTCGTACTATGATTTTTAATACTTTATTTTTATGGCCGGGGTAAGTAGGAAATAGAAATATTGTTTTGGAATCGTGGAAATGTTTACTAAATAAATACCCTCTCATCTCACGTATAATTTAATGTTGGCCTTTCTTCCTTTTATTTTGCTATGAAGAATAAGTACAAGCCTGAACTTTAGTGGGAAGTATAGTCTATCACTATGTAATAACGCCTGTGAAACCATTTTCTGGGTTGGACTAGACCTCTAGGTGGTAGATCTCATTCTCTTTAATTGTCCCAGATTTTAAGTTAGACCCAGTTTTTTAAGGTTCATATTATCATGGCTTAACATTCACTCCCTAAATCTTTGTATCACCCTGTAGAAGCTACTGACTAGTTCCATAAGAGCCGCTTTCGAAATAGCTGTAATCCCCAGATAATTGCCATTTCCGAGAGAACTTTTTTAACCTATATGGCATATGTGCGTTTCTGCCACACAATATGAAGCTGTTTGCAGGGAATATTATCATCATCGCTTAGAAAATTTTCATATGAAATTTTTACTATGATGCAGTTTATTATCGCAAAATGTAAACGGATATATGGATATTTTAGAAATGGTTCATGTATTCCTGCAATGACGAGTTGTTAACCATCGCCGAAATTGCAATATCAGAATTCGGTCACGATCACTGCTCTTCTCAGGGGAACTTACTTCGCCGTAGAATCTTTCTCGGTCATTTAGACAAGAGCAAACCTATAAAATAAATACCTACAGTCTTATACGATAGCTAGCGAATCAATATGCTCCCATAATCCCGTTAGAGGACGCCTGTTGCGCGCAAACGAGCGCATCTGCATGCGCGTGATTCAATTACTCGTCGGGAATCGAACCAGCTCTTAATTGAACACTTTTCCTCGTTTTCCCATTACGGCACGTCAAGGGTTTAAATGAATGTGGGTGGGGGCGCTGCATTTTAGAACCAAGGAAAACTGTAGGTAAATAAAGACGTTGTTGGCATGTTTTGTGTGATGGCATGGCATCCATGCTGGACTGGGAGTGATAGAAAAACATTGAATGTGCCAGCTGCATCTCCTCCCGGGCATACTGTAAAAACAAACTAAAGGATTTTAGGGTTTTAGTGTATTGAATTTTAGGTGTTACTATTGCAATATCCACAATCATAAATAACCCTAAAAACTTGTCAGACGTGGCGGAACGACCTTTGTTTAGGTCGTTTTCCCTCTGCCTACCCCATTGGAGTGATTTTATAGCGGCCATGTTGGCGGCATTGTTCCTTTTTTTCGCGACGATCATTTAAAGCCTGTACTGTACGCACACTGAAAGCCTGAGCTTGCTAGCTATAGCTAGCACGGAAATTGACTCTTAAGATTTGCATTCTAATCGGGTTTAAAAACATTTTTTATACAGCTCTCAATCTGAATATCAATTAAATTAAACAAGTTTTAATACGGGCTGTAAAGGACAGCGTACTAGAAACTAGAGGTTGCTCAGTCAACGAAACTGAACAACTTTAACCAGGAATTTCTTTCAGGACATGAAATATTTTTTTGGCTTACCCATATAAATTGTCTGACAGAGGTGGTGGGAAAGTAATTTTTTTTAAAATTTCCTGAAAGAATTTTGTTGCGAAAGTTGCTCAGTTTCATTGTTTGAGCAACCCCTATCTTTTATCTGGTACGCTGTCCCTTACACCCGGTAAGATTACCTTTCATGCAGAATGTAATAACTATAGAAAATTGTACAGGATATTTACTTCATTTCTTCATTAAAGTCCATCTATTCACCCTGAGTGTCAAACTACCTCAGCTAGCTGATATTCCCCAAAAATTTGGATAGGTACTTACAGCATTGTCACTTTAATAAACCTGAAAAAGCAACCCCAAGATGGCAGATGTTTTTCCCGTATTTGCATGATTCAGGAGGGGATCACTATCTGGAGCAGAAGGGTTGAGGAGGGTGCACTCATCAATCTCAGCTGTCACCAACAAGATGATACAGCCACTATTACTGCACTAGAACATGAAAAATTCTAGGTTATTGGGAGGAACCTTGTACCTAAAAATGGAGCATGATCTAGCTAGTCTAGTCGTTTAGTGTTGGGATATATTAACCATACAGCTTACTTACATCATTACTTACATCAGTGAGGTATCGCTAAAAATATGTTTGATTTGAAATTATTAAGACAATATGTGGGTAGTGTAACATCTAGCTGCCCATCGCCCTGATGACATCTCGCTGGATCTTCAGTCGACCCACGACCACGACAATTGAAACATTGTTGAAACGTCGGGAACCAGGTAAATTCCTATGATTTACCACCAAAATCTATCGCGAATAGACCCGATAAAAAGTAAAATGAGTATAAATAATCGCGAGTGCTTAAAAAGTTATATGTTTGATTTGGTTTTGATGTTATTATCCAGGGTATAGACATACCTCTAGACACAGAAAAGAAAAAGGCGTTGGGAGTTAAAGCGGCAGCGCCTTCTCAAATCAGTGACTTTAGAATATAGACCCATATCAATACAAAATTTATTTAATCCGTAAATCAGACTCATAATTTATTAATTAGGTACATTAAACATATTTACGATAATGAGCATGATATACAGCATTAATACGTTTCTGAAAGAAGTTAAATTTACTATTAAAATTTTCATTAAATACTCTTCGCAGTGGCAGTAAAGTTCGTTAAAATATATGAGCTGAATATAAACCAATTTCATTCAAAAGCGTTATATTAAAATGCTGCCAAGCCTCTCAACATTCTTATTTAAAAATAAACAGAAAAACAACTTGAAATCGCATATACTTTTAAAGCATCTGGGTTATACTATCTAGAAAGTATGGTTGTTCATTATATTTTTGCCTTTTAGTTTTTTACGTGCTCAAAGAAGACATCCACCCATTTATTATTTATCGTGCATAAATAAGTATAATACAAAAATTGCGTCTTTATGCCATATTCACAGGGAAATTTCCTTTTTCCTGGAGAATTACGGTATTCCTTATTAATTTTTTACAATATTCTGATTCTCCAGATTCACCACACGGAAAAACGAGTAAAACAAAATGTAAAGTGAAGTCTGTACCATACAAAGTCGTAGACAAAAACTAGTTAAATGTTTTGTAATGTACAGTGTGCAGCAGGTCGAGTTACCACTTTAACGGACTAAATTATACTGGCTATACAGTATAACAAGGTAGATATAACCAGTATATATTGGTCTGTTAAATGGATAACTCGACCTGCTGCCCACTGTACTATTACTCCACTTGAGATATACCATGGTCGGCATCTGTAATGAAGAACTAACAGGCGAAGTTAGATCATCACCACAAGACCTTGAAACAATGTAGAAATGGCAACTAGAAAATACCTACTACAAGATTTGAAGTATACAAGAGCTATGTTGTTCAATTTATCTGTGGTTCAAGGCTGAAAGTTATGAAATTGTGTTGAACTACAGAAACACTTCACTGCTAAAGCTTCTTCTCAACAGATCAGTACAGTTAAAAAATGTAAGTTCGCATCGTATCATGACACTAATTTGACCTCTTAAGAAAAGTGTGGTTTGATCATCTTCAGATACATACATTAGGATGGTTAGGTCTTATTTTTGCAAAGTTGGACGTTAAATCCTAATCCAAAAGTAAACAGAATGTTGTCATCTGCATACAATGTGAAACCTAATTGAAAATCTTCCATGTTGGACTGGGAGTAATAGAAAAACATAGAATGTGCCAGCTGCATCTCCTCCCGAGCATGCTGTAAAAAACAGCTAAGGGATATGAGGGTTTCAGTATTGTAATATAGGCGATGGGCTGACAACCTGTCACTATAACAATATACAGATCCATCTGGAATAACCCTCAAAATTTGTCAGACGTGGCGGAACGACATTTGTGTGGGTCGTTTATGCTCTGCCTACCCCATTAGGGATAAAGGCGTGATTATATGTATGTATGAAATGCTCTTATTTCCTGTCCTGTTCCACTCACAGACTTCTGAAAAAAGTTAAATTAACCAGCTGAAACAACCCCCAACATTGCACAGTTATTAAATATACGTACCTTAACCCAGAGCAACGACCCAAAACTTTGAATTAACTGACTCAGCTGAAATTTATTTGACGCAACTTTGCTGGATTCAAATTTTATGTTGCTGATAAAGTCATAATAACATTTTTGCCCGTGTTTACGCTCGGTTGGGGAAAAATATGCATTTTCTAAAGTCTTTTGTGCTTGATTTACTCAGGCGACAAGAAAGATTCATGCATAAAATGTGTTATGGTGTAGGAAAAGTGTAACAACAACTTTATAATAAAAACATTTTTTTAAGAGATTTTTTAGCCTAATGACGCAGTATAATATATTAGCCAGAGACTGGTGACGTTTTATCATAAATCGACTATAGGTTTTCTCCTTCATTCCTGTGGTGATAGGCTGAGTACTTGGCTGTCTATCTGCTGAGTCGCCGCAGCGCGGTGGCCGAATCTGTGGCTGAGCGCTGACAGTTGACTTCAAAATCGGATCAGCTGGCATCTTATAATGTATTTAAGTTAAAATGTTGACTAACTTTATGCCAATAATAGATACAATATAACGATTCTTGATATGGGCTACAATACCAAAGATTTGTTGTTTGTTTGTTGACCATCAATCTATTTCGACCAAAGGGAAAGAATGCTATTGTGCGTTTGTAAATAGTTTCCTGCTATGTATCTGTTATAGCGGAATATTGAGATAGAGATGGATGAGGAATTTCGTTTATTATTTTGATTGATATGTTTACTTAATCTTTTTGTAAGTAGGATTAGGGTTTCATAGTACGGTGTTTCGCATTTTTATTATTTTGCACTTGCTGGGAGAGATAAAAGAATATAAAAAATATATTAGGTATGTAGTCTCTGGAATACAATAGGGTGTGAGGGTTTCGGAAGGTTTCAATGTAAAGCATTCTTCTTCTTAGCGAGTGGATTTTCGAGTCGAACAACGACCCGATAAACCCTGGTGTCAGAGTTTTCAAACCGCCTAGTAGCACAGCTATAGGCTTCTGACATGGTTTCAGTAACGACCACTATCAAAAACAGCGACCGGGACCGACGGCTTAACGTGTCCTCAGAAGCACGGAATCCTTTTTCTTTTCGGACAATCAGGTGATTCAGCCTGCAATGTCCTAACCAAACTGGGGAAAACCTCCAGATCGTAAGCCCACGGCTCAGACCACGGATGCAAATGTAAATCATTGTCAGCATTGGACTGAGAACCAATCTTTACATTACAGCAATACATACACAATCTTATAATCAATGACTTTAATTATCCCGTGGATGCTGCTCTGTATACCCCTTAAGTTAGTTTAGTAAGGTTCCTGCTGAAAATCAGCGCTACAGTCCTCGACTACAGCATATGCTGAGCACAAAACTTTTCCGGTATCGAGTGCAACTGTTAAACTCACAGAAGAGTGAAATCGCGTTAGGAGCTCAGCGACTTCTCAAATCAGTGATTAGGCTATTTAGTTTTAAGTAGTCTGATTTGTGATAATTGTTACCAAATAAATGCTCTTCTTTCTTTCTTTTAAGAAATTTACGCATAGTTCAGAAAACATTCTTACAAGAAAAGTGCCAAGGTTTTCTCACAAGAACAAATATAAGGCGCCTCGAAGTTTGCCAATCAATCACTGATAATATCCAAAAATGGTTCGCGGTTATTATTTGTGATTCCGGTACATTTAACCTACCATTTAACCGAATGTCAAGGCTGGATTATTTTTGTGGTTTGAAACATATTTTTGTCGAATTATTTCATAATTTTGCAAACAAAACAACTACTTATATAGAAGTACAATAATGTTGTTGATCTACTTCACAGGAATGTAGTAATCATAATCAAGAATAATAATTTAAGAAACCAATAAGCACAATTTTAAGTTTAGAAAAAAATGTACGAAATAAAGACGCCTAAAATCCTTCCTCTGTCTGTATGTATGTATGCTTAGATCTTTAAAACTACGCTACGGATTTTGATGCGTTTTTTTAATAAATAGAGTGATTCATGAGGAAGGTTTTTAACTGACTTTTACCACGGGAAAGTATGTCATTCCCACGGGAAAAGTTGTTTTTTGGGCTGGACGAAGTCTGCCGGGTCCGCTAGTATTATATAAAACATAGTTACCCGTTCCGCTAAAGCTAAACTTAGCGATATGAATTTTAAAAAGTAAAAAGAAAGAAAGAAAATTTGCAAAAATACAAACATATGAATCCGAAAACTGCTACGCTTGTATTTGCCACATTTATGAATAACGAAACGTTCTTGGATGGTTGTATACCTACAACGCGAACTGAAAATACAATTTCAGGAATTTAATTCAGCAGTCGTCTGTCGGACCAGGTCCAATAAGTGTCAACACAAAATAAGTACTAACACGGTAAAATTGTATTCGTTTCAAAGCCTTTTTCCCAAGCAACAGGTCGAAAATAAATAATGATGACATAGCATTTTGACTGTGAATAACAGTTTAGTTTAGTTTCAAAGCTCATAAGGGGCATGGCAAATAGGAAGCGGTGCGGCGCGAGCGAGGCGGAGGCGTGTCAATTTTGTATGTAATTTACGTCTGCGCAGCGCAGCTTGATTTGAAGTTTCTATACAAAAACAACGCATTGACGACGCACCGGCACCGCACCGCTTCCTAAATGCCATGCCCCTAAAGTGGATAAAAATTTATAAAAGTAAATGTTCTTGAAGATAGTGATCAAATTACAATATTTAAATACTCACCGAGGATCTTGGACACCCAGGAAACCTGTGAAAGGAAAGAAAATTGTAGTAGACATTTTTCGTATAAACATTCATGCATGATACTTGTACGTAATTACTCCATAATGATACTGACAAACGTCTGCTCTCTACATCTTTGACAAACGATATAAAAAGGCATATTTTATGACATTAAAATGATCGTGTAATCTCAAATGGGTAGTTGTTTACTTAAAAAATCATGACCTGACGCCGTAAGCCAAGCTTTATGTCAACACTTTGTGTTTCCGTAACGGAAAGGAAACATTTACAGGAATTAACGACAGTGCTGCTAAAAATCGAGAGGGTAGACATTGCGGCACCCCATATTGTTAAATAAATGCGACAAAAGAAATATACACACCTGAGTCACGGAAATAAACCAATATATATAGTGTGTTGAAGGCACTTTGGCCTTTGTGATGAAAGTGAGAGAAAACGAAACGCATCGGTTTGTAGTTCCTTCCTGCTCCTAAAAAGTTGGATTCCGTTCCGATCCAAACAAGCTAAGCTCACAAGAGCGAAGCACTCGCAAACCAATATATTATTAACGATGTTTTTGTATCCTTGAGTAATTTTAATTTTAATTTAATTCTATCCTACTCTACCTTTTTCTGGGCCAAGCTCAAACAGATGATTATAACGAAACATGAAATATGTATTATAAAAATAAATAGGAGTCCCATAAATTGGATCCATTTTATTTTCACCACCAAATAATGCTCTGGAGCTGCAGGCATTTCTGGTTTATCAGCGTTTTTAAATGTGTGTATCCAAAATCGTTATCATTATCATCATCATCAGCTTGTCTCAGTCTGCTTGCTGGATTGAACATAGGTCTCTCTTATGGAACAACTTTGAGCTCAATGATGTTCGTATCTAGTTTCTGCTGGTCACCAATTATTACCTAATTCAGGTTATCGCCCCATCTAGGCCTTCCATTCTAGATCTCTTCCATAAAGTGTCTTCTCCTGAGAAGATTAAAATTCTCCAAACAGCAATAAATATTTGCTAAAGAAAGCGAAGACAGATTTCCAATCAGAAACCAATAGTAAGTATTGGCTTGAGTGAGAACTACGACATTTTATTTTCCAAACAATTTTATTGTGCAAATTCAATCTGAAACGTCAATACACAGACAATATTGCCTAGTCCTTTCTGGCTTGAGATTTATTGAGATTAATTTAGACATTAATTTATTTATCTAAATAATTTAAGAGCATATCTATGAGGATTATCGTCCTAAGTTAAAAATTGACAGTCAGCGAAAATACAGCAAATACAAATTTCCATCGGAGAAATACACCTAAGTAGCCAACCTGCCAAGCGTGGTAAGTAAGAATGGCAAAACTCCTCCATTCATAGAAGGCACTTTTGGAGAGCAAAGGCAGTTTCAGTACTAAGTAATAGTTGCTACTATAATCGATTTAACAACAAGCTGCCTATTACAATGATCCAGATAGTACAAAGCAAATAGGCCTAAATTGCGAGATTTGCATTGTCTAAAACGTCTGCTTATTATTTAGCGCTATTTGGCTCCGCACCAAAAATAACCACTTGAGAACAGCTCTATCTTTCAAAAGGTTGTTTCGATTTGATAATGGCCATAATAATCTCCGGATTGCTATAAACGAACAGATAAACAGACATCGTCATGGCAATGGGCCAATGGTAAAGCTACGGTATCTACGTCCATATTGCGATAAAAAATATCAGGTTTTTTTTGTGTACGAGATTTGCAATTAAAGGGCTATTGAAATAGTGACGTGATGTAAACGCCTACTCTTGATTTTTTTGTTGATGAATCTAAGACGATTTTTCACCGAAGTTTATGAAAAAGACCCAAATATGAAATCGAATAAAAAATAAAACACCGATTCGACTTTTTTCTTTTGTAATTCATTAATGTAGCTTTTACCAAAATAAATTTTGAGAGAGAATTCGAAGTGTATACTTACTATTTTCAGTTTCAGGGGAATTAAGTTTCGAAGTAAATAATAATTGAAGCATGAATTTATAACATTTCGCTATTTCTGTGCGCCCAATCGAAATGGTATTCGAAAACAGTGAGTACTCAATGAATACGCTATTTTGTTAAATATAAGTATTTTTGTTCGATGTTGTTATGTCATGAGTAAGTTTAGAGTTGTAAATTGTACAAAATGCAGAATGTTACGAACGGCTTATAAACATTGACTTAAAGTGGCCCACGGACCCCTAGGAAATTAAGAAAAATTTCGAGTTGCATACCTATTACCTAATATACCTTTTCACATCCTATAACCTTCAAGTTTTGTCATTATCTTTATCATTTACCACATATCATTGTAGGTGAGGTAAACAAACCGAAGATTTACTGCTATTAATTCAAGGTGGTCGGTCAGATTTACGGAGATTTCCAATATAACCTTTCACCAATAGGTACAAATAGCCAGCGTTCCCTCAGTAATGTCGTTTTTCTACTCAACCAACGATTAGATAACACACAGAGCTTTGGAATTTATCGACAGACTATTACAATTTATTAGGAGAAAACAACTTGTATTAGTTTGTTACTTTAGAAAAATAAGTCAATCTAAATTGGGTAGGTACTATTTCATTGTAACCATCAAACAATATGATTTTGTAGTTCAGTAAGAATTGAAATCGATTCTCATGATCGATTCGATTCTATCATTCCGTTGATTCTGGCTGTGTACCTACAACATATTAAAAATAAAAAATAAATACTTTGCTTCTTTTTTTTATGCAAAAGGCGATCATCACGAAAGTTTTGACAAATAATGTCCAGCTACAAAGACGAACACAAACTTTTTCTGTTTTCAACATGGTTTTCAATATTCAAACTGGCATGCAAAAAAGAAAATGTCAGAAAATTAAAAAGAAACATGTTTTCTTCTGTTTGAACTAAAGGCGATCAAAACCAAAAGTTTTGATAAAAAGTGGCCAGCACTGATAAAAAATATAAATGAAACTCTTTGCTTCTGAATTATTTAATAATGTTTAGCGATTTATTGTGTGATATGGAATAAACGGAAGAATCGTCTGCATAAAACCTTTTGAGAGCTATTTTTGCGCGGCCCTTTGTTTTGAGGTTTAAACAAACGGTGTGGTCGAACTTTGACGATGAATGTCATGTGGAATGGTATGAAAAGAAAATAAAATACAGCTGAATTCATGTCCTACCCAACACAAAGCGGTCCCCGACAACAGTCCAGCTCAGTTTTTTTTTTCAGCTCTGTTTGTTTTGACATGGCATCCGCTATGTTGAGCATGAAAAAGCGAAGTTATTATGAGGAATTTTCTTTTTTCTTTTAATTGCAGCTTTACGGTTTTACCACCGATGGTGTAATGATACATACATACATAATATCATGCCTGTATCCCTAATGGGGTAGGCAGAGCGTCAAAGATCCAAACAAAGATCGTTCCGCCACGTCTGACAAGTTCTGAGCATTGTTTAAGCTTAGCCTTAGCTGATTTTTACAGCATGCTCGGGAGGAGATGCAGCTGGAACATTCCATGTTTTTCTATCGCTCCCAGTCCAGCATTGAAGTAATGATACTACGCTTAAGTATTTCAATGCAATGGCATATTTTTATCTCTATCATTTTGTATTTTCTGATTGTTTATACTTAGTACTTAATTACTTGTATTTTTTACGGCAGCGAATCAGCTAAGTTAAATACGTCTTATGTTTTACTCAAAATTCATAATTTACTCCATATATTTTTAATTGTTAGAATCTATGATTTTCTTGCGGTGGTATTAATATTTGATAATATATGACAACATATTCAAGTACCTATATATTTCAGCACAAGATAAAAAGCAGTTAATTTCTGACAAATAAAGAGAACAAATAGTGCTATAATATTTTAAACAATACTTCAATTCTATGGCTGCAAGTTTCAACTATTGTTTCTCAAAAACGACACAGCAATATATAAAGCTGTATCGAGACGGTATTGGTGATAAATAATACATTTATCGTCCGTGGGAGAAATAGAACCAATCTTGATATTGTTCTGTGGAAGATTGCATTCGCCTCAAGCAAGGTATTGCACGTTATAAACTTAGACAAAGGAATAAGGTAGACGAAGCGCTACGAACAGTCAAAGCGAAGCCAAAAAGTTCAGCTACTGCAAGTATGTAATACGACGCTTACACACATGTCGTTAGATACACACACAAATCGAACATTTCTGCATAAACTCAAACCTTTACAGCGGGTAGGCATTTTATCAACCACCTCATTAAAGGTGCTTTCGCCACGTCTAACAAGCTTTTACTTGCAGAAATCATACAGAAACCAAACATTATTTTTATTTTCTTTTGTTGTTGCTAGTATTATTATTTTGTAAATTGTTTGTATATAATTCAATAAAGTTTTTTGATTTAATCCAAACATTTCTAGCTTCACAATAATATTTCTTACTGTGCTCTATCTAACTTATTCTTGGTCGGTGATTATAAAATGGTAAAATAAATTCATATTCATCATTTTCAGCGTATACATGGTTTTCACACTAAATATTTGCTAGGAAGATAATAAAGACTGTTCCTCACGTTTTCCCTGAGGGTTAATACAAGCACCAGACCACGCATCATGTAGTTATTTTTAAATAAGATATGGGTTTGCTCTTGACTCTAGACAAAAGGTCTGGGATGACCATGACAAAGTCGTCGATGAAGCGAGCTCACCCAGAAGATACCTGATATGGCATTTTCTCTCTCACGCACTGAGAAAGCAAGCTATTTGGCGCCGGACTCCGATGGGAGGGTGGTGATGAACTTAATCTTCGCCATTCAAACAAACAGACAGAATTGAAAGTGACTCAAATAATCCTTAAAAGGAATCGCTTTCAGTATCTTGTTCAACGACCGCAGTGATATGCAATGGCGCCATTTTATTGTGCATCATAAACATTACATTTTATTCCTTAGTCATAGAAGAAGTAAGTAACAGTATAACATCTTCTTACAAGCGTGTGAACCGGCCTTATATGTCTTGAAACTTGGTACGCGCCGGTGGTGTTATGTTCATAAATAATACCACAAAGTGTACAACTACAGAACCGTACAGAGAGAAAGCTTCATATAATATCTCCGTGTCACATATTACACACAGCCAAGCAGCAAAGTTGTGTCAATAAATTACTGTAGTCTTAGTCATGCCATTCGCGTGGCTACGTATTGGGCAAACCAAATTTAAATTTTCGCCTCGACACGCAAAAAGGTCATACAATTTATGCGAAAGGAAACTCAGCTAAAAGATGCTATTTCAGAGCGCAGTAAAATTCAGTCATCGTCTTTTACATGTTCTAACGCTACGCAACAGGGCACGGTACGGAACGACAGTCTCATGTAATGAGGATAAAAACGCAAAGCTAATTGCAGATGGCGCCACCAGCGAGTGTTCCAAAAGAGACCAATGAGAAGACGCAAAACTGATATTGACATTGACATTGACAGATTACTGACCAATCACAGGAAAAAGGAACACTCGCTGGTGGCGCCATTTAGTTCCCAGTTTTTATCCCCATTATTTCAAAGCACTACCACTACCAACATGCCTTACGGCGCTTTTCTTTACTATGCCTCAGTGGCATCGTATGCGGTGGACTATCAAGTGCGAGGTAACGACATCGGGGATAAAACTCTACTCACTTGAAAAGACAGTTCAGGTTTATACACTATAGCAGAGCTACTATTATTATGCTAGTATTCGGAAAGGACTCGAATCTGTGACCTTGGAATACCGTTCCACTGGACTAGAATTTTAAGCAATCCAGCGGACGCAGGACGTCTACTATCACTATAACGTTTAAAAAAAAATGAGACAAGCGAGTTTCATAAAATATTTTTATATGTCAAGCTATCTTATCGTAATGCTTCTTTTTTAATTCACCCCATGACGCTGCACAGTTCTTTACCCCCCAAAATTAGGTCGTGGTCAAATTACGACCAGGCTTACTTTCCCTCCTCTAAATGTAAATGAAATTGCCCAGAACCTGATTTGTATGTAAAGTGGTATAGCTATTATCCTTTCCACACAATGAGAGATCACTTGATGGGACTTAAGAGGGTTTTTATGTAAGTATCGGGATTTCATTGGCCAGAATGAGAATTCAAGAGTCATGAGTTTAACTTGATGTATTTTATTTAAGAGGTTGAAAGATTAAATAAAAAGGATTAAAATTACACAAAGGGTAAAAAATATACAATAAAGAATATTTCAGTTGCTGTGTAGACCACTTAAAAAAGCCGAAGGTATCCGAATATAATAATTTAGGTAAATGGCTGACGACCTGTCGCTATCATCGGCGAATAACATTTTTTTCTTACGTTGTCTTTATATTGACGATATTGTCTTCACATATTAGTCTGACGATGTAGCACCTAACCGCTTTTTAAAAGATAAGCCTATTTTTTAAACCTAGAAAATATTTCATACACTTATAGTGCTCAATGGTTATTTTTTGCAAAAGAAATGTTTCTACTGTAAATAAAGATCGCATACATACAGCTTTTAATATACAGATAGTATCATGTAAATATTTATAAATGTCGACGCGCTTCATAAAAATGTTTTGATATTCTTAGCATCTGTTTGTATGCGGATGATATTTTTAGATAAATAACGAAAGATATAACATTTTGTTCAAGTTTTCGGGTTTACGTATAAAATTGAAACATCATGACCTGACGCTGTATGTGACGTGAGAGTGACACCTACGTCTATAGGGGAAAACTTTGTCTCTGTATAGTTTCTTACTCTTGTGCCCAAAGCCAAAACAGATATTTTTCATAAAAATGCTCTAACTACACCGGAAAATTTGTCGAAGGTTATCCTAAGATCATATGTAAAGAAATAGAGACTGCAAAACTTCATCAGTTTTTACTATTCATTAGTTTGTACTCTTTGACCCTCAAAGATGTTCTTGCAATAAACATGTCTCTACGAAACAATGATTCAATCCAAACGTGTAAACTACACCAGACCAGACTGATATGTTTAGAGGCAGACATTTTGATTTACAATTGTACTTGACCGTGGATTCACTGCATCACACCTACATGTTAGAAAACAATGTGTTTCGCACGTTTTGCCGTGTCTAGTCTGTCTGTCTGCCTGACTGTATGCAAAAAACTCAAAAATTGCCAAATACTTAGGCTCGTATTTATAAAGCGATCTCAAGTATGAGAGCGATATTCAGTGTGGATTTGACAGACCGTTTTGTACTGAAATGACATTTCTGATTCAAACTTAAACTCGCTGTCACTCTTGAGAGTTGATTATAAATACGGGCCTTAGAAGTCTATCAGTTTTCACTTATAGAGTGATTTATGAGAAAGATTTCAGAATTGATTAAGGATTTGTAAAAATTGTCTATAGTAAATAAAGTTCTAAAGCCGATGATGTCGATGATTGCTAAAGGTATCGGAAGAAAATATTTCACCTGCGCTGCGTGCTTTGGAAAAAAAATGTGTAGACGAATTGGAATGTTTGATATCTGGATAGATACTCAATTTCCTCGGAAAACACAGCTAGCGGTAAGTAAAACCGGTCGGAAAGCTAGTTAAGAAGGTCAACATGATTCATAGATTATTTTGCGCTCTCGGCAACCAACGAGATTAAAGAAGAATGTTTTATAATTGTAATTTATAGGTTTAGGTGGATACAGATTAGTAAAATATGTTTACACGCCTTGTGAAGTAAATAAACTATTTTTAATATTTTTTTCTTATGGTGTGTGTGTTTGCTTTGGTTTGCATCGATCGACCCGATGAACTCTAGTGTCAGAGATTTGATCTTGCCTTAAGATCCCTTCCCACCCATTACCAATCGAACGTAGGATCTTCAAGTCACCTCAAACATTAGCAGAAATTGCTACCGATTCTTGGAGAGCACAACTTAACTAAAACTAAAATTGTTCCCGTACCTTTCTGTTCTCTTATTTCAGTCGAGATTTAGTGATTTTGTGCGCATACGAATTGCCGCCATTTTTACTGTTTTCAATGACCTTGTATCTGTAGAGTAAGCAACAGGTGGCAGGGCCCGGATGTTCCGCCGGTTTGTATAAACTTCAGAACATGCACACTCGGTTTACGAGTACAGAATAAAACTGTGTATCATTGCCGACCGTTTCTCGCTTTGAAAAGTTTATTTGTGTTGCTCTGTGCAAAAGTGATCTGCGGAGCTGAGAATAGAATTATTTTGTTTCTAATGTAGACTGTGGGAGATTATTTAATTTTTTCATTTGGCTGCTCTAGTAAGTTGAATTCCATTGGCCCGCTTTTTTGATATCACAACTTTTTTGTGCTAACCACGCACCACACTAACATGAACTTGGCTTCTATTTTTACATTTATGTTTTTGGTGGGATATAATATTAGAAATATACTTCCTTTATATCTTTCAAGTCTTACAACTCTATCATATATCAATATGACGCATCAATATAAAATATACTAGTAATACTAGTTATTTTTTCATTTACTTGAATTCCGAACTTTCGGGCAGCTATTTCGAGTCCATTAGTGGCGTGGCGTGAATCCATTATTTATAACTGCACGTGATACGTATAATAAAAGCTATGAAAACTGCCCAACTGGGCATCGCTCGGGTTATTTCGCGGTCGTAACAAATATTTTTTCCGTTTTTTTTTTTTCAGTACAATGTTAAGATTTTGCAAGCAAGCTTCAGCTACTACGGTGAGGGGATCAAATTTCCGATAGCACACCACCAGGAAAGCGGTTGAATGGAAAATAGTTCACAATAGGATAGAGTCGGGTTTCTCAACTCACAGCACTTGCAGGATTATATTTGTGAGTTTGCTCTTGACTCTAATCTAGCTAGACCAGTGGTGATTGAGACAGAGGTGATGATGGAGCACGTTCATAAGAACGCAGCATTCTCACACACAATTATAACACAGCAGGCGTCGAACTCAGGTGAAATAAGAGTCATTTCGAGGCAATAAGTCGCGGAGCGTACTACTCACAGTTGACCCCGTACAAATTAATATTATATTCTATGTCCTTACAGCGCACTTTCAAAACCAAAAATAATCTTTATTCCGTATCTCTTGTTTATCTCCTATCATTATTTCCTACATCTGCTGCGGTAAAATGTAAAAGGAAGTGTAATCAATTGTAACGAACTTGGAACAACCCTCGGATGCCCTAGTTCGATAATGATGTAAATATTGACCCTTCCTGGCCGAACCGTGTTGAGTGGCTTAAGAAATATGATACCTGTCATGACTTCACGAGCCCAATCAGCAAATGGGTAGATGACGGGTTTGAAATATGCCTAGTACCTATCCAGTATGGAAATGTAGAAGTTTTAGAAAATATGTCAGGTTTATTACTGTTTTATGCTTTTGCCTAGTTGGACTAAGAGTATGAGCTCAAGCCTTATTTTAGGACATGTCTGGATAATATAGAGCTTTTATCTCTTACGGGGTAGGCAGAACGTAAAACAATCGCCTTTGCCACATCTGACAAATATCGAGGGCAATTTTAAATTTAAAGTAATATGTATCACTATAATTGATAGGTATTATCAGCCCATCGTTGACCCTCCAATCTCTTTTGATGGCTTCTACAGCATGCCCAGGAGGAAGGGTAGCTAGAACATTTCTTTGTTTTTCTATCGCTCCCAGTTGAGCAAGGTTTCCTGTTTTAGGCTGTATATATTTAAATATCGCACCAAAACGTACGTTTGTTTGTTGACGACACGCGTGTTTTTACGTCGACGACGTTTTGTTACACACCCGACGAAGCGGCATGTTGAGGGTCACATAATTACGTGGAATTGTTTACATTTACACACGGCGGCGATGTGGAAACAAAGTCAGCGAACCTAGCACCCACCACCATAGAATAGGAAAAGACCAGTAAAATATCTTTATATTAGTGGAATACCTTGATGAGCACGATGCTTTTAAGGATTGGCCAAATATGGATCGCTATCTAGGCCTGAGTGGGATGCCTGAAAGCGACTCGGTGACTCACTTCTCCTTTGTATAAACCCCTGTCCGGCGATTATCAACTGTAGGTAGCCTTTTTAGATAAACCAAGCAATATGATGCAAATTCACAATTTTGTAAGGTAGCTCACATAAGCCCTTATAAAGGGCAAGTAGACAATAATCGGGAAATAATCATTTCAAGGAGTCTGCTTTGGCCAGGTGGGGATTTTTGGGTGACTGCGATATGAACTGTTTGTGCGGTGCAGTTCAAACGATGAAACACCTTAGGGGCATGGCAAACAGGAAGCGGTGCGGCGCGGGCGAGGCGGAGGCGTGTCAATTTTGTATGTAATTTACGTCTGCGCAGCGCAGCTTGATTTGAAGTTTCTATACAAAGACGACGCATTGGCGACGCACCGGCACCGCACCGTTTCCTAAATGCCATGCCCCTAACATCGTGCTCTGCGTGCCCCTACCCCTGCACGTGGCCAAATTCTGGGCTTCAACAGTGTAGTGTCTGCCATCGACACGCAAAGAAGAAGAAGGAGTCTGCCGAGGTTTACTGGTATTTTACTTTGCTATACCTCGACCTTAGTTAATGAGCCAGAATAATAGATTCAGGTGTTTGGAAGTGCTGTCTCTGTGTCAAAGCGTTCTGGGAATTGTTTGTCTTTTATTCAAGAGTGGCGATTCAGGTAAAAAATCATTACTGCCACGTCTGGGGGTGAGTTTAAAAGAAGTACTGAAGTGACTGTTATCTGGGTAGGTATATTACATCACAATACATAGGTAGGTATAGTATATAGCAATACGAAAAAGCCTTCGAATCCCTCTTTTGCCTGAAAAGAAAAGAGTCTATGTTTTTTAGGGCTTCTGAAATATTAAGTCCATTATCACGGTTACATCCAATTAATTCGACTAGATTTCGTAGCACGTAGTATGATGTAGCAATTTCTTAGCGTTTCGAGTCTCATTTCCGTAGCCGGTGTAATCCCGGGTCATAATGATATTCCCGGCGCGTCCCGAAAATTGGGGGACGATAGAGTTGTTTACCGGGACAACGGGACGATAGAGGTTAAACTATGGCTAGACGGGATGGACCTTGTCGTGTTTAATTAGATTCTGAACGCGTACCTGGTTTATAACATACTAGCTTATACTTGCTGATGAATTTTCCCGTGAGAATAAGGTACTTTTTCCTATAGTTACTGATATCATAATGGTGGTATGGGATCTACCTCCTAGTGGTCCACCCCGGGCAACGGCAACACGGGCTTGCCTGTGAATAAGTCCGGCTGAATGATCCCAACAAAGCGGGGCAGTAGGCTCCGCAAGGGGCAGTTTGGCTCGCGACCACCCTCTCACCGGAATCCGGCTCCAAACAGCTTGCTGTGTTCCGTTGGTGCGTGAGACTGCCAGTGCCTTAACAGGTATCTTCTGGGTGTGCTCGCTCCATAGTCGACTCTGTCACGGTCATCCCTGACCTTGTGTCTAGAGTCAAGAGCACACCCATTTAAAGTAAAAAAAATAAATGAAGATGATTTTCTCTTCTTTCATAACTGCTTACGAACCTATAGTCACGTAGGTATTCGTACGCGATGGAAGGGGAATTATCTAATAATAGTGAAATATTTGTCTACTTTGGGTATAAGTACTTGAAAATCAGCAAATGATCTGATAATCTGGGCCTAGTACTCCAGACAATTAGGTTACAAAACGATGGCGTACGTAAATCTAGATCATGCACAGATTATTAGTTACATCAAAACACATTGTTTGTTAAGAAGGATTATGTGTAAGTAAGTATAAGAAAAATGAATGTGCATTTTGTTTCTTTTTTGAGAGGTTGTATGCAATCTCTGTGGTCCCTTGCCGGCTTACCACCACAAAATTAGGCCCGTATTTATAATCAGCTCTCAAGAGTTTGAGTTCGTATCAGAAATGTCATTCCAGTACAAAATTATCTATCAAATCCGCACTCAATATTGCTCTCAATCTTGAGATCGCTTTATAAATACGAGCCTTAGGGTCGTACCTACTCAGCTGGACTTATCCACTGTAAAACCTGTGATATCATTGCCCTGTATGAACATAAATCCCTTAAAAACTACACCAAAAATGGAACTTTAAATTCCCTGTCATTCCCACAGATCAACGTAAAGTAATTCAAACGATTATTGGAAATTACTTTCACGCTCGAAATATTCTCAATAACTTTCGCTTTCTCCATTAATCCCAACTTTTTAATTTATGCTCTTCTCAGACGAAAAACTTCAACTCCTCGTATTACATTTGGAAATCCAACTCCAAAAGTTCTAGGGACACGTCCTTTCAAAATGTCGAACTTTATGAAATTGTCTTCAGCAAGACATTTCAGAATTATTTTACTCTTTTTGAAGTTGACTCTCAAAGAATGCTTTCTAAGTTTATAGTTTAGTTTCTGTCTTCTAAAGCCAAGAAATAAAAAACAAAGCAGTCAACGAAATGACAGGGTTTACATATAGATAAGGGATAAATCCAGGGAATGGGCAGCAGCGTTCCCTATGAATAGAAAACTTATACTGCGCTCACCAACCCAATTGTGTTGAGTATGGCAAATGCCCCCAATTTTGGAGAGGCCCATGTCCAGCAGTGGACTGTTATAGCTGATGATCATAATGATGATGATGATGAAGTAGCGTTGGGAGCTAAGCGACTTCTCAAATCAGTGGTAAAATCTTGCATCTTCTTACTTTTTTCTCTACAAAAGATCGTCAAAATAGTGCACGCAATAGTAGATATTGTAAATTGACTGGGAATAAGATATGTTGTTGTGTTTTTCAAAATACTTATAATAACAAATTGATGTTTGGTTTTGTTTTCACTATGATTATGAATGGTGAAATATTTTATTTGCTGAACAAAGACAAAACGTTATACCTCTCATTCTGCACACTTTGAATACTGGTTTATACACAGGCTTTGGATACTGATTTGTTGTTTCAGTTATCAGCTGTTGTTTCAGTTAGAAACTGGTTTGGTTGAATACCGATATTGCTTTGCAATGCTGTGATTTTGGTAAAATGCCTTAATTAGATTGTAGACATTAAATGTAAATAGGAATTTACAAGTAGGTGCACTATTAATTTACATGGAAGAGGGAAAAATACGAACAGAAATCGTGTCGAACTAAACTAATCCTGTGTTTTCTACATAATGTTGGTGAGCCTTGTAAATCAAACTACAAATGATGTGCAGATTCGCTGACGCACAAGTTGAACCATACCGCGCGCTTTGCATAAACAAGTCATTACAGAGATTATAGAGATGTAAATCCATTCATGTTTCATACTATTTATCATGATCAGTTCATGATTATCATTTCGCAACAAATTTTGCAATACAAATAGGCAAATAGGTGCTTCGGAAGGCATGTTAAGCCGTTGGTCCCGGTTAATTTCGTAGACATTAGCATTTCAGAGGCCATTGCTAAGCGTTGACGGCTTGAAAACTTTGACAGCTGGGTTTTCTTTTATTGACCACTTTAGGATTGTGTCTGGTTTCCCTTCTGGGTTGTGGAGATCAGCTGGTAGTCGCTCTTTGAAAAAAACATTATCCTCGTCCAATCCTCTAGCTAGATTAGGTGGCCGACCCCGTGAAAACGGGATAAGGCTAGGGAGATATATTCATCTACAGAACGTTCGAACCGACCCAAACATAATTCAGAACCCCCTGAACTCGTAAAGGCCTTCCTTAAAACCTTAAAAATTAAGAAAAAACATTTGTTTAAAACTCCACTCAATGACTTCAAAGAAGTTCCGACCCGGCGGTGTTTTGATTTATCTTTTACTCAAGGACCATCCAACCTCCGATCCTTAAGGTTTATCTTTCAAGTTGAATTTTATTATGCAAATATTTATGAGTTGCAGAGCGTATAATGCTGTTGTTGTAGGAAGTTGTAATATGCACGTGCTTAAGGAAAGTTTGTGAAAACTTTGGCCTTAAGCATCGTAACGATGAACTTCTGAAGTTCTTCCCTTGTCTATGTCGGATTGGTGAAAGACTCGATGAACATCGAAGCGCAGAGTTTTGAAGCAATAAAATACCTATCTCTTAAACTTAACTCGAATTGGATTGGTCACATTTCCTGAAAGTATTTTCTGATGAAGGTTGGGGGTTTAGCTTCGAAGACAGAGCAACCCCTACAAATTAGTTTGCTCGAAGCTGTCCCCATTGTGTAAACGCTTTTAAAATAGGTACTTTTGTAAAATACACAAAGTTATTGTAAAATTGAAATGGTCGTTAATAAAACTTACTAAATTGTAATTCTCTAACACACTTCTCCTGGGTTAGTTACTTAATCAAATAAAGTAGAAATCTGAAAAAGATTCCAGTGAAGTAAAACAGTATTAAAAGAATATGAACCACTCTGGAACCAGTGCAATCATAAAGTCGTCGAGGGAAATCACTCAGCGCCATCTAGGTTTGTACATTGTAACTCATACTCTAGGAAATATGTTGAGCAAACCGCAGTTGCTGCCGGGCTCCGTGGTCTTGTGCTCATAGCCTAGATATACCTACTATTTTACTATATAATGTCGAATGTAGATACTTTTATGAAAACTATTATTATAATGTGATGTTATAAAGTCGTCATGCTAAAGCTATAATACTTTTACCGGAGGCTACCAGATTTACGTAAAACATTCAAGTTGAGAACTTCTCATTTCATAATCAGGCCGAAATATGCATTTCAAAGCTCCTCTCCAAATTTAGAAATGTAAATTAATTTTAACTTTATTCTGCTTTGAATAGAACACAAGTTGCCCTAGCCTTGCGTGTGGTCGGCCTGGTCCAACCCAGCTTCATTAGTCCTCTTCATTTATGTAGAAACTTCCTCTCCACAGAGCTATAATGGAGTAGATTCCGCAAGTAGTGCTTTTGCGTGTGCAAAAAAATGCGATAATCGTAGTTTTTGTCTGGCTTAAGATAAGGCCAAGTCCGCTAATTCAAATCTTATCAAAGCCATTTTTTATTACTTATTTTTGTAAATTTTGTCTTAAATCAGTCTGATTAGTTCTACTTTTGGTTGTTATTAATGTTTTGGTTATGCATGTATGTCGTTAAAAATGGTTGAATGTGCAGTAATGAAATGAGTTGTAAAACTTTTAGAAGTTTTTACAAGATTAGATTAGGATTAGACTACGAAGAAAAAGGATTAGATGACAAAATGGACTTAATATTATTTCACAGGAGACATGAAAAAAGATAGACGCTAGCTTCCATATATGGAAGAGGTTGCGTGATCTACCCTAACCTTAATGTCTAGATACATGTTGGTTCGTCCAACACAACTTTGGGAATGAAACTTGACACTGGCACAAGATTTTCTAGTGCCAAACCAAAAAAAAAAAAAAATGTATAAACTGACATTCAAAAGAGGAATCAAAACTTTACTCACCGAGCAACTCACACGCAGCAGATATCTGAAACAGACAGAATAATACACGTTAGAAATTAAATTAACAAACCAACAAACTTTAAATACACAAACCCGAGAATTGGGATTACTTAGGTATATTCTTCAGTACATACTTATTCAAATCTCTATGAAAAACATAAATGCTAAAACTATCGAAATAGCAAAAATGCATATCAGTTAATATCAGTATTATTACTCCATGTCAGTATCTATTGTGCTACATTTCAGCTGCTAGATTAATACAAAACAAACTCTATAACTATAAGTAGATTTACTAGAGCAGTTTATGCCCGAAATGGGAAAAAAGAACTAGTACGTACATACTATGTTCGACTAATAAGGTATCATGTACACAGCTTGTATGAATATAGAGAGGCACTGTGGAATATGCCACAGTACAGGGTTATTAGCAAGTCAATTTCGGCAGAGCTTTGAGCTCCAGAGGTGGGCGATGTACCTACTGTGCTTTATGCAGAATATCTGCCACCTGTGGTTAAAGCTAGGCGAAGTATGTCTAGTGCTTAGATTTAGGTACTATTACTACTTCTATTTAGATACAGTAGTATTAACATAAGAGTGGAATGTGCACACACTTAAGGGTTAGAATAATCTAATCAGACCAGTCTGAATCAACAACACTCCTGCTCAGTTTTATTACACGTAAGTATGTAAATTGAATATGTTTGTGTCTTGAAATAGAAGTGCGTGGATTCGAAATAACGCGGATTCCAGAAACAGTTTTAATGGCGGTTTAATATAACAAGATCTGGTTAGAATCGGTTTTTAGATCAAATTGTAAACTTCCTCCCATATTATTACTTCGAAAGAACATGATGATTTAATTTTTAGAATCGTTTTTTGCTTTTCCAAAATGTTACCAAATGAATGACGATATTCAAAATAAAGCTCTGTTGCTACCTCAATGCGGTGTAGTGTGTCATGAGTATTGGCTTCATTTATTTCTTAGCAAAGCAACGTCTTCCTAATTCTGTCTGCTGCCAAATGTTACTGCTCCTATATTTTGTAGATAAATGTTTTATTAATTCAAATCTACTGTTTAATAACATGAACTGAAGTAAATTTAATGTATTGAATTTATGTTGTCGTGATAAATTAACTGCTAATGGTATTGCTGAGTAATAAACACGTAACCCGCTTACAATAAATTATAAATTATCACCTCTATACGACGGCACCATTATTTATTTACCTTACTATAATTAATTACCATACTCGTAAGATATAATCTAAACTGAAATGGAAAATTAATAGTCTATTTTCATATCAGTTTCTAACTTTCTACGTATTGTTCAAACATTAGTTCAAATTCAAACTGTGATTGCGGTTTCCTGCTATTTCTCCTTCGTGATTCGCTCTTGATTTTCATTTGAATGTGGAACACTGATTAAAAAGCTAATGGTTCGAAATAGCTGCACTTTTAGCTTTGCTTTTTAGCGGGAATCTGAGGTTTCTTCGCAGACTTCGCGGCGTCCAGACCTAGCTACTTCTTGGAATCCAGACTGATGGTGATGAATAAAAAAATACCTGGTTAGAGCAGTGACATGTTTTTCCGGGTCAGTTGAAATCCAATCGTGTGTGAATTTTCGTTTCAAGTAAAGAACTTACATGTTCAAAAACATAAGTATCGACATGCAATATTATTATACCTAACTAACCACTAGTCAGTCAGACTATACATAATTTCCAACAATGGCGGAACAAATAAGAAGGAATGCGTCACTCTTACTCTGATTGTAGCAAACAATGCTATTCACCATGACAAAGAACACGCGGCAATAAACTAAAAGATGAGTGGAATCTTAAGAAGCCGGTAAACAATGGCTTCCAAAAGTATCCTAATTGTTTCTAGTCTTCACGTTTTCTGTCCGTTATTTTTTCAAGTAGCTAATGGACGCTTTTCCATTAGACGGCACGGCACCGGCACGGCAACGGCACGGTAAAGATCACGTGACTATACCTATGGGAATCGATGACATGCCGTGCCGGTGCCGTGCCGACAAGTGGAAAAGCGTGTCATAAATTTCATTGATTTTCATACATTATCTCATCCACGATACCGTCAACGGTACCGTGCCGTCGCCGTTGCCGGTGCCGTGCCGTCTAGTGGAAAAGCGCCCAATTACTGGCTACAAATGAGAATATTGGTCATTTCGCGTCCCTTTTTCTTTTCAAAGGAGACGCCGCCGTTAGAAAATAGTTTCTTTCTGTCTTATGAATTTTTTAGTTGAACGCCCGGATGAGCTCTGTTAATAGAGATAACCTTCATCATGACCTCTGAAAATGGTCTATGTATAACAATGCTTTTAAAAACAGCGACCGGTACTGATAGCTTCACGTACCTTCCGAAACATGGAATCGTCATATTTAACAGAAACTTCTTATTTAGACTGCAGTGTTAAACGAATTTCCGAACAAATCTCGAAGTTTTCATATATTATCTCCACAATCTCCAGATCTAGAACATATTTATTTATTTATTTAACAATTTATTGTACACACTAAAGAACATAAAATGCAAACAAAAAAGAAACAAGACACAACAGGCACTGCTTATCTCTATAAAGAAATTTCTTACAGCAGACCTACAGAAGTGAGATTTGATGCCGAGAAGCGGATATAACGTGCACAATATTAATTTAAGAGCAAAAATATGTATAAATGTGGCTAAACCTATTATCTAAAAATACAATATTATACTTAGACCTACATTATATAATTAAATGTATATACCTACAATAAATAACATAATGCTTCGCCGCCAAATAACTTTTATATTAGACCACAGATTACTTATGAGGCGGTGGGCGCCCAGATTAGACCATCAATCTAGTAAACTCCAAAGGTCTTGTGACAACAACAACTTGAAAACAATTTATGTACTAAAATAACAAAAACAATAGAAGGTTAAAAGCAAATATAGTCCATATTTAATAAGCAGTCAATTTGTTTTGAGAGCTCTGGGTCTCAATAAAATGAGCCGAAAATAATTCAACTCCGAAACGATACTGATTCAATTTAGTACCGAATTTGCCTCCAGGGTTGCTTATAATGTCAAGGGAAGTCCATAATATACTATAGAGCTATATTTATTATCAATTACTTGCTTATTTTTAATCAAATATTTCACAGAAAGCTGTGGAGCCAAAAGAATATCTCGCTAGATAGCTGTGAAAGTCATAAATAAACCAAAGTTATAACACAACATAATATTTACTATCAGCTCCAACACACTTGAAACATAGCCAAGTCTTATGATGCTGGTAATGTGTTTTTGATAAGGTTCAGTTATTTCATCGTTACTATTAAAATATGTATTCCAATTGCAAAAATAGTCTGTATAATTTCTAGATTTACCGGCGTTACTTAGGCTCGTATTTATAAAGCGATCTCAAGATTGAGAGCAATATTGAGTGCGGATTTGACAGGTAATTTTGTACTGGAATGACATTTTCTGATACGAACTCAAACTCACTGTCACTCTTGAGAGCTGATTATAAATACGGGCCTTAGTGTTTGGAGTTCAGGAGCCGTATTTTTGAACCACTCGAATTGAATTCGCATGCGAAAGAGCAACTTTCGCATGGCAATTTGTATGAAAATCGCATGCGAAAGTTGCCCTTTCGTATGCGCATTGGAGTTCGAGTGGTTCAAAAATACGGCTCCAGGTTGAGTTTCTGACACCAGGGTTTATCGGGTCGTTGTTCGACTCGAAAATCCACTCGCTAAGAAGAAGAAGGTTGAGTTTCATGCGGACCGCTCGTTTCTGCGGCCTGTGGCATGTGTTTAGCAGCCTTTAAGTATTTTTTTATACAATAAACTCTACCAGCTCCGGGCATACCGGGCCCGTATTTATAATCAGGTCTCAAGAGTGACAGCGAGTTTGAGTTTGAATCAGAAATGTCATTTCAGTACAAAACGGCCTGTCAAATCCAAACTTAATATCGCTCTCAAACTTGAGATCGCTTTATAAATACGAGCCCTAATGTAGACAGTTTAGGGACCCCAGCATTTTGGTGTAGGTAAAACGGTTATGTTTCGCCGACATTCTATTTGCATTCTACATAGTACCCCGCAATTTGTCAGTGCAGCAAATCAAAGTACTCGGGTTTGATTATGTGTATTTACAAACATACACAATAAAGGAAAATACATTTCCGAGTCATTCAAATAAACATAATTAATATCCTCGTTAATATTTAGCGAGTAATAAATACAACATTCAGTATTATGATACCCCGATTTAATTTATCTCTATCAAATGAACATTATTTTAGTTCACTGCATATTAATTTTGCATCTCAATTATTAATTACTCACCACAACAAATATTGGGAAATATTTTGATTAATTTAGCACAACTATCAATTTCATAAACCACATAGGCCCGTATTTATGAAGCGATCTCAAGATTGAGAGAAATATTAAGTGTAGATTTAACAGTCTGTTTTTTAATGAAATAACCTTTCATTTCAATCTTTATCAGTCTTAAAAGCTGATTATTTATACGGGCCAAAATACTCCAATAGGCCTCTAACATTATTTGTTTAAAGACTAGTAGAAATATCAGCTAAGCTTTGTTTATTCACAATCTAAGCTACCTCTAAAAATTAAATCTTTTAATACAGAAAGCCTTGAATAATTTAATAATTGTTTCAATTTAAATTCTCTCGATCTTCTTAGAGTTACCAAAAGTATAAACGTTCTGGCAGTATTAAATTAAACTTTCTAAATCAATTAATAATATTTAAATCAACCAAGCCGAAATGCTAGACTCTTCGAACATTAATTGAAGTCTTTTAGTAAAGCGTTGCTCTTGGAATTCGTGGTTTTAATCACATTGAACTAATAAATGACACTCAAGCCCGTATTAATAAATCTGTCAAAGTTACAGGCGCCTAGTTATGTAAAATTAGGCCCGTATTTATAATCAAAATCAACTCTTAAGAGTGACAGCGAATTTGAGTTTGTATCAGAAATGTCATTTCAGTACAAAACGATCTGTCAAATCCACACTTAATATTGCTCTCAATCTTGAGATCGCTTTATATTTATCATATTTACGAGCCTTAGAGAACACTAGACAAAAATAAATACAAATTTATTTATTTATTTATCGTATGGCATTATTTGCTGCGAGGACAGGTGCAGCAGCCGGTTTTTGTTGCACTCTTAGCACCGCCCGGGGTCACGTGTAGGGTTTTTAAGGTAGTTCCTACAGACGTGGAGCAACATCGACCAGTAACGACCCCTATTAGAAACAGTGACCGGGACCGACGGCTTAACGTGCCCTCCGAAGCACGGAATCCGTTTTCTTCCAGACAATCAGGTGGATTCAGCCAAGTTAAAAAGAAGAATTAAATCGTATTATAGTATTTAACTGTCCCATCTCCAGCACTTATGTTTTGTAAAGTAAATATCGAGATACATTTCCACTCATTTAAATCCACTTCACGCTGAGCTTTCTTGAAAGCGCACTTATTTGTTTGAATAAATCCGAAATATAATTTGAGAGATGAGCGCCCCGTTTAGGCTCCATTTCTTCCAAAATAAGATAAAAATTGTAGAGCAGGTATTTTTCCATGTTTGATGGGCGTTTTTACAGTTTTATAGACTGTTTTTATTTTTATTATCTTAGACATTTTGTAGAGACTAAAAGAAATGGAGCATCAAAAATAATTGAACTAATCCTATATATACAGGCTGTTAAAAAAGTACTGCGTTCCTTTAAACCACACGTTCCACTAATATAATAACAAATAACTTTCCCAAAGCACAAACATTTTTGGGCAATTTTTTTTTTTTGCGTTGTCCATTCGAAATTGCAGATGAGAAGAGCATCTTTGTACTTTGAACGCAAAATTAATTTTAAAGTTAAAATTATGCTTTGGGAAAATTGTTTGGTATCATAACTAGAACATGTGGTTCTTACCTTATTTTTTTTTTAATGATACTATATCGAAGCAATACACCACTTATTTACTATGCAAAACATATACGACTATAAAATTTAAATAATACTACAGCGGCGTCATAGATGGCGCATCGTAAAGTGTAAACTAGCTCAATAATAATAAAATAATCGTAAGAATAAAATTCTCCTCCATTGTATTGCATATTATAGTATTGTTCAATGTTTTGTGACTCTGTTATGGGAAGTTATGCAGAATTTATGACATGCACATCATCAGTTCCATAATTGGAAGAAATAAAGTTGGGGGACGTCATTCGATTGAACGTGAGAAAGTTACCTTATTTTTAATCACTTTATACCTAACAATTAACTTTTTTTTTAATACCTAACAATGGCAACCAATCATACGATTCGCCCTGGACCGTTACACACACAATGAGACTTTAGGTGGAATGTTACACACACACACACACCTACCCCAGGGGCGCTTCAAAATCTCCTACTAGAATATTTGCCATGTGTCTCCTCTATAAGTATTCCATTTAAATTCACGCTACACTATACTGGAAGCAATAGAAAAAACATAGAATATTTCAGGTGCTTCTTTTCCCGGATATACTGTAGGAATCTGTGACCTAAAGTACTTATAGAGGAAGATGAGGTTTTAAGGGTCTATGTGCTCGCGGCAACTGTCCCTTTCAAACCAATGACAGAATGCGCGCTCTGTCCTTTTCTAGCATGGGGCTGTTTCAAGCCGATTTCATATATTTTTGCATATATCTCAATGTATACAAAAAGTATTGAAAAACAGAGTTGATTATGATGTTCTTCATAATTATACGGTGATTTCGATATAACATTTGCTGTTTCTAAGCTCATAGAAATGTCACAGTTGTTCAAATTCGGCATTGAGACGCCAGATTTTCATGATATTTCTGATGATTTCCTAGTGTAATCGTAGTATTTTTAGATTATATCTATGAATCTAGTTGTTCTCCATATTTTAGAGAAGCTAACCATATATAGATTTATTGAAAATTCAGCTATTAACTATACTAACAAAGTCAAATGCCGGACCGTGTTTAGCCCGATTTAGAGTACTTCCCTCCTTAATTGCGGCCGTTGTTGACGCTACTTATGCCTACGCGTGATTATAAATGTATGTATGTCGGCCTTTGATACAATACCTACCCCGTAAGAGAGATAAAGGCGTGAATATTATCAATCAATCAATAAACAAACCTTTGCTTTAATAAAGCATTTGCTCATTTGCAAGCTAATTACAACCGCAAATGCGACAAAGGGCATTGTTGCTGAAATTAATCCTAACAGGTTAATCATGGTTCATGGTTCATTTGTGTGATTGTTTGATCAACTAGTTGTAGTAGACATCATATTGTAACATTTATATCCCTTACAGGGTAGGTAGACTGTCAACGACCTCATAAAGAGGCGTTGTCACCATTTCTGACGAGTTAAACCCACAAAATAATTAATTAAACTCACAAATCCCAATAAAACAACCAGTCTATGGCCCGTATTTATAATCAGCTCTCAAGATTGATAGCGAGTTTAAGTTTGAATCAGAAATGTCATTTTAGTACAAAACGGCCTGTCAAATCCATACTTAATATTGCTCTCAATCTTGAGATCGCTTTATAAATACGGCCCTATGTAATTTGTTAGTGCATCAACACACCTGCGTCGAAACCTTCGGTGACGGATCTTTCGATTCGATCTTTATTTTGAAAGGACTTAGTACACTGTGAATTTGTGATCTGAATGGTTTTTAATGGAAGGACAATTTTTTTTTAGGTAGGCAAGTGATTTTTAAGATTTCCCGCCAGCCAAAGTGGCGTAGAATAAAATTCTGTATACTGAATCAAGTGGCTACTTGTTGCGCCTCGGCCGAGTAGATTTTCAGCAGCAAAATAGCTTAAATTCCTTCCATGCTGGACTGGGAGTGAGAGAAAAACATATAATGTGCCAGCTGCATCTCCTCCCGGGCATGCTGTAAAAGTCAGCTAAGGGATTCAAGGGTTTCAGTATTGTAATTTATGCGATGGGCTGACAACCTGTCACTATAGCAATATACCAATCCATCTGGAATAACCCTCAAAATTGGTCAGACGTGGCGGAACGACCTATGTTTAGGTTGTTTACGGTCTGCCTACCCCATTAGGGATAAAGGCGTGATTATATGTATGTATGTATGTAATTAGCTTAAATAGTAGATTTACGCCGTTTCTACGCTATTCATCGCCGTAGTATACAGCTACGAGTGGCTACGAACGTAGCACTGTAGAGTGCAAAAGTAATTGTTTAAAATTTTGACACAATACCGGGTGTAAGGGACAGCGTACTAAAAACTGATAGGGTTTGCTCAGTCAACGAAACTGAACAACTATCATGGAAATTCTTTCAGGAAATGGAAAAAAATGGCTTTTCCATACAAAATGTGTGATCAAGGCGGTCCAGTTTGTGTGAGAAAGTAATTTTTTTTTCTGTAAGAATTTCCTAATGATAGTTGTTGAGTATCGTTGACTGAGCAACCCCTATCAGTTTCTGGTAGGCTCGTATTTATAATCAGCTCTGAAGAGTGACAGCGAGTTATCAGAAATGTTATTTCAGTACAAAACGGCCTGTCAAATCCATACTTAATTTTGCTCTCAATCTTGAGATCGCTTTATAAATACGTCCCTTACACCGTGTACAATAAAGATATTCATTATACTTACAGCATTTTAGCACAGAATAATAATGTTTTAGCAAAAGGATATTCTTAAGTGTACGTGAAGGTAAAGGGCTTATCTTAAAGGGAAAATGGGAAAAGAAAGGCCCTAGGCGAAATCTGTTTGCGAAAGCATCTTTTATGTATACTTATACTGGGTGTAAGGGACAGCGTCCCGCAAACTGATAGGGGTAGCTCAGTTCACGATACTGAACAACTTGCACCAGGAAATTCTGTCAGGAGATGAAAAAAAAAATTGACTTTCCCATACAAAATGACCACCTTTATATTTTTATTGATGTTGCGTTAAATGATTTCTAGCCAAAGTATTGCGTTTACGCTTGCTGACAAAAATATTATATTGATCTTGGAGATATTTCTCGTCCGATGAAGTATTGAAAACAAAATCAAAACAGTTTCAACATGTTAAAAAAAATCATAAAGTCAGGTCTTAAAAAAACTTCAAACGGTTTTTAATGAATGAGGCAACCGAGCTACTACGTAATTTTTTTCTTAAAACATAAAGCATACTAACCTTGATCCATTGTAGTAATATTTTTTCATTTTGATGTAATTTTCATTCATAATTTTACTAATTTGTCATTTTGTCGCTTACGTTTTTAATTCCGAGGGAGTTCAAATCTACTCTCCTTGTTCAGCACGTGGCTGTGCTGCGTTTGTGTGAGTGAGAGACAAATACCTATTTCGGCCGGCCGTGAAATATGGTTGACCTCTTGAACAGACAATTTCTATGGAAAAGTTTTTTTTTTCATTTCCTGAAAATAATTCCCAGTGATAGTTGTTCAGTATCGTTGACTGAGCAACCCCTATCAGTTTGCGGGACGCTGTCCCTTACACCCCGTATATTTATCTACGAGTAAGAGAGATTACTGTAATTTAGTGTTTCATTTAACCAAGTAACATAGCATTATGTTAACTTTAAATATATTATAGCTCGTATTTATAAAGCGATCTCAAGATTGAGAGCAATATTAAGTATGGATTTGACAGGTTGTTTTGTACTGAAATGACATTTCTGATACGAACTCAAACTCTTGAGAGCTGATTATAAATACGGGCCTAAAATAAGGGATACGCTAATAGCTTTACTATTGAAAATAACCAGAAACTGTAAATGGCTGAATATAATTTGTCCGGTTTATGTTTGGAGTTTCTGCCATTTACAGAAAAAATATATCCAGATAGGAAGGTTCTTTGAAATATTTATTTGAAAAAGCAGTTTTAATAACACTAACAGAAAAAGAATGAACTAAAAATCGAGATCTCAGAAATAAATGTATAAACCCAAAAAAATGTAGAAAATAAATACTCAGATTTTTTACCAACCTAGATTGTATTTCTTTTACCAGAATTTTTCTCATGAAAACACCTACACGACAAAACAAATCGACATTTCTTAGAAGCCAGTACCTAGTGGTGAAAATGTTTCATCTAAGAAATTCATTTGGTGTCGACCACAGACCTACCTTGAAGTAGATACCCTAAGTCGACCTACTTTGCGGGTACAAAAAACATCGTTTATCGGAGTTTTATATCCGCCTAAAGCCAATCTGCTTCATCTGCTTTGGAATTAAGTGTGTTGTTATCATAGTTTTCTAACCGTTTAATAGGCCTCTGACATAATTTATATAGTATCTACTATCAAAGACAGTGCCGAAGCTGAGCGTTAAATGGTTAATTGTGACTTTTACTTTCACAGTTGGAACATTTTTTCGGAAATTAACTTTACTTATCACTTATCTTTACACATTCAGTGCATTTTAAATTACAAGCAAGAATTTGAGATTAGACAAACTCTGACTTTCTCAAAATACCTCAAGGATTCTGCCGTTTAGTGTCTAAAAAAACTTACACGCCTGCTTCAAACAATTTTGAATATGTTGCGTAGTCTACTCCTATTTCTTATCCAGGTCTGTGGTGTCAATGAAATTCCTGTACCTCGTCTTTGTGACCCGTGAATTCTGTGATATTGGATGTTTCATTTGATCAAAAATATTCTTCGGGATTTCTTGTGTCGATTTTGGTATCGACCAATTAAAATAACCAGACATTCTTTAGAAGTCTAACATTCAGACGTAAATAGAAGAAATATTGGAATTAGATTGTCTGCCTTTCAAAGTAATAAGTAGATATTACCTAATACCTACTCGTATATAATCTTTCACTAGAACTTTGTGTAACGAAACAAACGTGTTTTGCGGCTAGTAAATAAATTTCGGCTGAAGTTCAAATTTCGAAACAGCAAATCATAATTTTGTCACCAACATGTGTTTGTTGTTTTTGAATTCGAATTTTATTAAAATTGTACATAAAAACAATTTATGGTCCGCAAAACACGTTGGTCTCGATTGAACAGAGATTGATTTAATTGAAACTAAATATAGTTCAAACTAGAGTCCCTAAAGTATAATGTAAATTGATGCCTGAAAGCCGCTAGGTAACAGTTTATAGAGTTGGCAACACAAACTTGCTTTACATATTGTTAGTATTGAGTTGGCAAACTAATTAAACCCATAACCTAAAAAGACTTCTATATACGCTGTCCCTTACACCAGAGTAATTTCAGATATATCACTGAGCCGTCTGCGATTGTGGGTGGTGTGTGCAATGAAACGAACTCAGCGAGCCGTATAAACCTGTGACGTCAGAGTCTGTCTGCGATAAAACACATGTCTCTGCTGGTCTGAAGATTTGTGAGTATTCCAGGTGGGACGAGTTTCTGCTTTGCTTTATTATGCTACTAGTGATCTGACACGGTTTCACTCTACAATAATACGGTAAAGAATAAAATAAAGTTATTAAACAAAATAATGTTTCTGGAAAGTAAAGGTCTGTTCACACCGAAAAGCGACGCAACGACACGATGCTTTAAATATGCATTTTCATTGACCAACAAATAATAGACTGCATTGCGTGGCGTAGCCTTCGAGTTCTGTCAATAAAATATCTCATAGTAAATAAAGTTTTATATCGCATCATGTTAAAACTTATTTAATTCGCAATAATTTATATAATTAACTAAATGATAATTACATAATTATAAATTATGTAAATTCACAATATAGCGTATGTGAGATATAACGCATTCATAAATTGGTATATAATAATTCTCTCATCACACGTTATTACCAAAGTTTCATGAGAAAATTACTGGTTTTATTGCGCTTGATGTGATGTGATGTTATGCGAGATTGAGTAAATAAACCAAAGGAAGTATTTCATAAGCCCTCGTGTTGAAAAAGTTATTTTTTGTTACGTCATCATAATGCCAGATTACCTAACAAAGCGCATGGCAAGAGGCGAGGCGGCGACAAGGCGGAGACGCGACGATTTTGTATAGAAAACGGGATGAAACTTGGCACAAATGTAGGTTTGGTCATGGTATAATATAGGAAAACTCTGGATTGTAAATCGAACCCAGGACTTCCGGATTGAGACTCGAAGGCTTAGACCACTAAGATAGAAGCATTATCACGGCATTATTCAAAACGTATTTGATGTTACCCGATTTCCAGGTAGTATAATGGAAGGTATAATATCTAAGAGGTCTTAAATCAATGAACCTTTGTGGATTATGTAAGTTTTCCTATTATTTTGGGCCGAAACAAAAACAATGGACTTGAACAGGCTAAAGGCCGGCGTGTGTAAACAAAACGCGGTAATTACTGACACGGTTTGTCGGATGTGCTCTCACTCGTTTTGTGCTTTGGGGAAATTGTTCAGTATCATTAGTAGAACATGTGGTTTAAAAGAATGCATTATTTTTTTTTTACATCATGTATACCTATTTATTATTTCTATTTAGTTAAATTTCTTCTTAACGTTAGTACGTTCCTCGTACAAGGTGTATTAATTTGCCGAAAGGTGGACTGAGTACAAGAATACTCCACTTTTCCAAGATATATCTAGACACCATGAAGACAATGTGGTGCGGCCGTGCTGGCCCGGCATCACAAATTGAATCACACGGATCTGACCCAGCATGACATAATTCTGTCTGCAGGTACAGTAATAGAAAAAAAACTGTGGTTTTCAAACTGTTTCAAACGATCCTTTGACTACGGTATTTGAATGCGTCCCACGGTACAGCCGTGATGCAATTACGTACCAGCAGAGGCGCGCGCGACGCTTTTAATTGAAACACTTTTTCTCGTTTTCCTATTACGAGAATTGAATGAATAAGGCTGTAAGCTGATGGATATTGACTCGAATAATGTTTTGCCTTTGAATTTGGAAAACTATCAAGGTCTGGACCTATCTATTGAAAAATGTTTGAAAATATCGCAGTAGCGATTATTTTATTATTATTAGAGATAGGTTTGCTCTTTACAAGGTCAGGGATGACAGTGACAGAGTCGACGATGGAGCAAGCTAATGCCTGTTATGGCAATGGCACTCACACGCACCGACGGAACACAGCAAAACTAACATAAGCACCAGGATATAATTTTGACCTTATTTAACCACTGGAGATAATATGAATTCAGTGAAAGAACGCAGCACTTTGATCATCTTGAGATCATACGAGTAGGTGGAGCGCCTTAAATTAGAAGTTATTGATAAATTGGCTAGCTCCCACGTGTCTTGAAGGATCTGTCTAACCAAAGCACGAGTATGTTCTATCTACGAGTATACAGGGTGTAAAAAAAGTGCTACGTTCCTTTAAACCACATGTTCTACTGATGATACCAAACAACTTTCCCAAAGCACAAAAATTTTAGACTAAAAAAAATTTGCCTTTTCCATACAAAGATGCTTTCCGCGATTTTCAGTTTTGTATGGACAAGGCATTTTTTTTTTAAACCCTGTATAAGGCACAATACCTTTTTATCTTGAGAGTGTCCTTCTATGTTTACACCAGATGTTATTTTCCCCTGGAAAGAACTCTTCTGTAGCAGATTGTGTGCAGTGGAGCAAACACTACACTATCAATCTAAGCTGACATCCACCAGGGGAAAAGTGGGGTGAAGTGAAGACAGTTTATTTTCCCAGTGATAGGGCGCTTTTCCACTAGACGGCACGGCACGGCACCGGCACGGCGACGATCACGTGACAATACCTATGGGAATCGATGACATGCCGTGCCGTTGACGTGCCAGCAAGTGGAAAAGCGTGTCATATAATTTCATTGATTTTCATACATTATGTCATCCACGATACCGTCGACGGTATCGTGCCGTCGCCGTTGCCGGTGCCGTGCCGTCTAGTGGAAAAGCGCCCAAAGGGGGAAAGACACAACGAAGACAAGATTGTACTTGCAATGTCATAGGACCTACCTACTTATTTTTAGGTATTGTGAGGTTCAACAAAATTGCAATGATAAAAATGATGTCGTTAACTACATTATATTATTACCCTACTGAATAACACCATGGCCCTGATCCTGAGCGCAGGGGGGATCCGGGATCCAGCACTTCCTGCCTATTACTGGTTACTGGCCCTAATTAAAGAAACACTTTGCACTTGATATTACACTTTATTACTGTTCTTCCTGAACCACTTCTGACTATTCCTTAGTTTCCTTTGCTTCGACTTACAATGTCCAAATCATTCATATGTTATATGCAAAACAGAATGCATCTCACCATCGCCATTTATAATTTACTACCAGTTTATACTCATTTATACAGCGACATCTAATTACCACTTATGTCAACAAAGTATGCACTGCGTCTTGTACACCTACTTTACAATAAATAAGAAAACTATAGTTGACACTCTCTGTGCACTAGTCTTGGACTCAGGTTTGTTTAAAAACTTTGACAGCAGAGTTCATCGGGTGGTCATGCAGTGGGTCATCCGACAACCTACATGACAGAAAAATAAGTTCATAAATGTTTTCCAACATAAATGTAGGGTATTCACAAATTGAAAACTCCAATTTTATTGAAAGCAATTGAAAGTGTGTCACTCCGATTGGTTGTGTAGTGGGGATAGTTGGAAAACAATGAATAAACTTTGCATTTATTGGCCATTGCGAGTTTGAAAACAATCCCCAATGAATAGTTTGATCGGTTCAGGTAAAATGCACTGTATTGGATAGATGTTTATATTTCTGTGTATTTATTAAGCCAATATAATAACAGTGAATTGAATTTGTATTGCTTAAATATTAATTTTACTCACTGGAATAAGAATCTAATCATTTGAAGATACTTACTTACTTTGAAGAAGCATTGAATACAATAACCTTAAACTTTAAATAGAGGGTATAATGCAGGGGACGGTGTCAGAGTTAGGGTAGGGATATCCCAGTCAGAGAAACTGATCAATTTTAATACTTATAAGAGAGAAATTTTTCTAGGGATAATTAATAGGTGCTTTCCAAAAAAATTTAGGTTTTAAAATTTGTATGGGGAACCCAAACGCAACTTTTTTTGTGATAATGGTTCAGTTTCAGTGACTGAGCAACCCCTTTCAGTTTGCGGCCATTCACACCCTGTATAAAATTAAATACGTGGTTATAATTTCCCTCCAAATCCCTTGAGTTGAAAGCTGACCCTGACGCAGCAGCGGTATAAATCCTGGGGTGAAGCTAATGATGATGAGCAGCATATGAGCCGGGTTTTTGCGCTCGCTGCGTACTCGCCTTGGCAGAGTAATGTGCAACACTTTGTCACGGGGTTTTTGCGTAATCTCATTTATAAGCTACTTTACAAGTTGCTTTTTGAGTGATAGAAATAAATCATACTGAACAGTGTTGAAAGAGAAAACAAATATTTTATATATTTTTGTTTTATGAATAGTTAGACATTTTAATTTAAATGATGAGGCTACCTATTGAGATTTTAGGTGAACTAATCACAAGAAGGCGCTATATGTACGTTGGACAGATACAAACATAAAGTAAAACAAACTTCCGGAGTAGGCAGAGATTTCAGTTTGAGCCAAAATATTGAAACTATTTCTTGTTTCTTGTTAGAACCAGAATACATTAAACATAAGGATTTTCGCGATGCTCCGTACCTATTTTTAAACGACTCCAAAACAAAGGAGGAGGTTCTCAATTCGGTTGTATGTTTTATAATTTTTTTGTTTTTTTTTTATGTTTGTTACCTCATAACTCCGTCATTTATTAACCGATCTGGAAAATTATTTTTTTATTTGAAAGGGCATGCTTGCAGATTGGTCCCGTTTCTATAAAAATCCAATTATGATGATGGGATCCATGAGGAATTGACGGAACTCTTCAAATTTTATAGGCATACATAAGGTGATTTTAGTATATTCAGTAACACACCAGTCATTTTCATCCAGAATATGTAATTTTTTGCAGTGAAATTGAGGAATCGAAGAGCTGGAGTATAATAAGTGGAACCGTAGAGCTCAACTTAACTGTCAGAGATACAAAGTAAGCCGCGGTAGTAATTTTTTTCACTGTGACGAGCATTTTCTATTGAATTGATTAAAATTGAAGATTTGGAGTACCTGATGGGGATCCTCAGAGATGATGTCATGGGTCGTCGGGTCAACATGGGTCATGTCTGCGGGGATGAGTTGTCAGTGGGGGATGAGTTGTCAGTGTGGAGATGAGTTATCAGAACGGGATGAGTTGTCAGTAGGGAATGAGTTGACAGTGCAGGGATGAGTTGTCAGTGCGGGGATGAGTTATCAGTGCGGGATGAGTTGTCAGTGGGGGATGAGTTGTCAGTGTGGAGATGAGTTATCAGAACGGGATGAGTTGTCAGTAGGGAATGAGTTGACAGTGCAGGGATGAGTTGTCAGTGCGGGGATGAGTTATCAGTGCGGGATGAGTTGTCAGTGGGGGATGAGTTGTCAGTGTGGGATGAGTTGTCAGTGTGGGGATGAGTTGTCAGTGTGGGATGAGTTGTCAGTGTGGGGATGAGTTGTCAGTGTGGGGATGAGTTGTCAGTACGGGGATGGGTTGTCAGTGCGGGGATGAGTTGTCAGTGCGGGGATGAGTTGTCAGTGGGGGATGAGTTGTCAGTGTGGGATGAGTTGTCAGTGTAGGATGAGTTGTCAGTGCGGGGATGAGTTGTCAGTGGGGAATGAGTTGTCAGTGTGGGGATGAGTTGTCAGTGTAGGATGAGTTGTCAGTATGGGGATGAGTTGTCAGTGCGGGGATGGGTTGTCATTGCGGGGATGAGTTGTCAGTGGGGGATGAGTTGTCAGTGTGGGGATGAGTTGTCAGTACGGGGATGGATTTTTCGAGCTAAAATTTTTGTTCTTTGCGAAAGTTGTTTGTTATCATCAGTAGAACATGTACTTTAAAGGAACGCAGTACTTTTTTTTACACCCTGTATAGTACAGGTGCATGACCTATCCATAGCCCTGGGGTATGTCCAAGGCGATGGTTACTTACCATTCGGTATCGGAATGAAAATACCACTTCTGTTGATATTGAAGGAAAAAAACAAATGCGTACAAAATGTGAAACCTTTTTGATCAGCTACACGCGGCAACAATCACTAAAAATCATGAAATAAATTTATATTTAACAAAAAAAATAAAACGCCTCCAAAGTTAAGTACGCCGAAGTTGCACTAAAAAGTAAAAAATAATTTTGTATTTTAACTACTACAACTCCATAAAACTAAATCAATTTACTAGGACAATTTATTCATTGCAATAATAGATTAGATAATTATTCTCATTTTTGGAGTCGGCGCCAGCCCATAACGTAAGAGGGAGTATAACTATATACCTACCTATCCTTTTCACGCGGATGGAGTGGGGATAAGAATGAATGTAGATTGGAATAATATTAGATACAAATACAAATACAAATCACTTTATTTCCACACAAATAAATATTACAAAAATGAACACAATCACATAAAATTAACAAACTGATAGGCTCAGACTTATTATTATTAGTAGGCACACAGTGGAAAAAGGTGTGGACACAGCTTAACTAATTTAAAGTCCACCCTACGTCAAGGGAATAGACAGAGGATAGAAGATGATGATGATTAGCAACTTTGCCTGTGGTAAAAACTAAATATATGTGTCTAATGACTATGCTACTTTGCTATACTATATTTATTTGCTGGCGCCGACTCCAAAAATGAGAATAATTATCTAATCTATTATTGCAATGAATAAATTGTCCTAGTAAATTGATTTAGTTTTATGGAGTTGTAGTAGTTAAAATACAAAATTATTTTTTACTTTTTAGTGCAACTTCGGCGTACTTAACTTTGGAGGCGTTTTATTTTTTTTGTTAAATATAAATTTATCTAAACAATATCTTATGCTCAGAAAACGTTGAGTCGTTGAAGTTTTTTGTATGTAAAACACTGCATTGTCAAGGAAAACATCTCTCTTTCACAGTTGAATCGCATCTAAAAGTCTCGTCGCTTATACAGGGTGAAAGACTTGCCTGTTTTGTACAGGGTGTGTTCTATTTGCTTTGTGATTGTTTCATAAATGCCTGTGTACAATGCATAGCGAGATGCTAGAAAGCTAGAAAATAACACTGAATATCAGAAAAAATAAGCAACTGCTGAATACAAGCAGTTTCGATACGCATTATATCTATCGAGCAAAGTTTATTATATTTTGTTTTGACTTCTTGGAATATATATACGTCTTTTTTTTTTGTTAGCCTGGGATATCCCACTGCAGGGCAAAGGCCTCCCCTTTATAATATACGTCTATATTTTTTTTTTAAAAGCTCAAATAAAAAAATAGTTTACCGTCGAATCCATTAATGGAAATCATGTCCAAAACAAATCCCTGTTTTTCTTAATGCGTGCTTGTCTTTCAAGCTTTTATCATTTTAATAATAATGACAAATCTATGTAAGCTTTATGTTAACAGAAAATTGGAGCAGGGTGTCAACATTGGGGGTTGACCCCCCCCCCCCCCCCCAAAACACCCAAAGGCCCAATTATAAAAACGGACACAAATGGCCCAAATGGGCTACAAAATTGTCAGGGCATTAAAATGAAAGTAAAAACGGTAGCGGGAAGCGAGCGATCTCATTGACCATTAAACTCACTCGGTTTTGGAATGAACAAAGCATATTAAACTGAATTTAAATGTTGAATTAAAAGAGTGAACTTGTAGGGAGTTTTGGGGGCTTAATTAATGGTTCTACAGAATACGCCGATCCACTGGAGTTCGATACTTAAGGTCGACCAACGATAGAGCGATTCTCTCTAGTTCGATAGAACTGTAGCATCATTTTTGTTTGACACACGTTAGATCGACACACTTGTAGTCTGGGCGCCGCCCCCCTGCGCAAAATTCACTTTGCATTTTAACATTTTTACTGGGTATTTCCAGGAATTTATACAATGTATTGCGAGAAGTACATAATGCCTTCATCAAAAACTGTTTTTATAAAACCATTGAAGTTCTGCCAACTCCTTAAGGCATTTGAACCTGATTCTAAGAAGGTAAACAGGAAGAAGTGTGTGCACCGAAGGTTCTACTCGATTGTGGGAATTCAATCATGAGAGGGAGGAGCAGGTACTTTCCGTAACTAAGTATATTAGTATTGACTCCACGACGGAGGGTATTTCTTACTTCGGTTTCATTTCATTCACGTAGATGATAATATTTTGAGAAAAAATGATAGAGTATCGATTTATTTTTAAAACCTGTCAATGGGCGCTTTTCCACTAGACGGCACGTCAACGGCAACGGCGACGGCACGGTACCGTCGACGATATCGTAGGTGAGATAATGTATGAAAATCAATGAAATTATATGACACGCTTTTCCACTTGCCGGCACGGCACCGTCACGGCATGTCATCGATTTCCATAGATATTGTCACGTGATCGTCGCCGTACCGTCGCCGTTGCCATTGACGTGCCGTCTAGTGAAAAAGCGCCTAATATTTTTTAATTATTCTTATACAAGACTCGATATGTTAGGTATATTATGTAGCTATCTGAGACAAGGAAATGAATAGTTATGAATATTTCTAGTTGGAGAAATCAAAGAAAAGGATAGTATTATCTCAACAGATATACAAGTGGGAAAGGGCCTTGTGGGGAGGACCACTCTGCGGAGATGATGCCTAACGGCTGCTCCTAAAGAGTTGGATTCCGTTCCGATCCAAACAATCTATATATAAGCTCACAAGAGCAAAGCACTTGCAAACCAACTGTCGAAATGAAGACGAAATAGTGGTTAAGAAAGAACCGATGCGTTTTTCTTCGACATCGACATTCATCAAAATTTTAAAAAGGTCATAGATAGTACTTATCCGCTACCTTATAATAGCAAAACTCACACTAAAGTGCTGATATCTAGTAAAACTAGACTTGAAATTTATTTCATGGCAACAAAAATTTGAAATAAAACGGAAATGGACGATTTAATGATTGCCTACTCTTTCGTTATGTGAATTTAATGTTTTGCTCCAAGAATAGCGGTGCGTGATTTTGAAATAGCGTGGGGTTTTGCAGAGTGAAGTATTTTTAGATTAATTAATGATCCATAAAAATAGTCTTACTTTAAACAAGCCGTTATTTTATTACTTACTTCCATGCTGGACTGGGAGTGATAGAAAAACATAGACGGTGCCAGCTGCATCTCCTCCCGGGCATGCTGTAAAAATCAGCTAAGGGAATCGAGGGTTTCAGTGTATTGCAATTTAGGCGATGGGCTGACAACCTGCCACTATGGTAATATACATAATCATACATACATACATACATATAATCACGCCTTTATCCCTAATGGGGTAGGCAGAGCAAAAACGACCTAAACAAAGGTCGTTCCGCCACGTCTGACAAGTTTTGAGGGTTATTACAAATGATAATGTATACCGCTATAGTGACAGGTTGTCAGCCCATCGCCTAAATTGCAATACACTGAAACCCTCGAATATACATAATCATCATCTGTATTAACCCTCACAAAATACTTGTCAGACGTGGCGGAACGACCTATGTTTAGGTCGATTTTGCTCTGCCTACCCCATTAGGGATAAAGGCGTGATTATATGTATGTATGTATGTATGATTATGTATATTACCATAGTGGCAGGTTGTCAGCCCATCGCCTAAATTGCAATACACTGAAACCCTCGATTCCCTTAGCTGATTTTTACAGCATGCCCGGGAGGAGATGCAGCTGGCACCGTCTATGTTTTTCTATCACTCCCAGTCCAGCATGGAAGTAAGTAATAAAATAACGGCTTGTTTAAAGTAAGACTATTTTTATGGATCATTAATTAATCTAAAAATACTTCACTCTGCAAAACCCCACGCTATTTCAAAATCACGCACCGCTATTCTTGGAGCAAAACATTAAATTCACATAACGAAAGAGTAGGCAATCATTAAATCGTCCATTTCCGTTTTATTTCAAATTTTTGTTGCCATGAAATAAATTTCAAGTCTAGTTTTACTAGATATCAGCACTTTAGTGTGAGTTTTGCTATTATAAGGTAGCGGATAAGTACTATCTATGACCTTTTTAAAATTTTGATGAATGTCGATGTCGAAGAAAAACGCATCGGTTCTTTCTTAACCACTATTTCGTCTTCATTTCGACAGTTGGTTTGCAAGTGCTTTGCTCTTGTGAGCTTATATATAGATTGTTTGGATCGGAACGGAATCCAACTCTTTAGGAGCAGCCGTTAGGCATCATCTCCGCAGAGTGGTCCTCCCCACAAGGCCCTTTCCCACTTGTATATCTGTTGAGATAATACTATCCTTTTCTTTGATTTCTCCAACTAGAAATATTCATAACTATTCATTTCCTTGTCTCAGATAGCTACATAATATACCTAACATATCGAGTCTTGTATAAGAATAATTAAAAAATATTAGGCGCTTTTTCACTAGACGGCACGTCAATGGCAACGGCGACGGTACGGCGACGATCACGTGACAATATCTATGGAAATCGATGACATGCCGTGACGGTGCCGTGCCGGCAAGTGGAAAAGCGTGTCATATAATTTCATTGATTTTCATACATTATCTCACCTACGATATCGTCGACGGTACCGTGCCGTCGCCGTTGCCGTTGACGTGCCGTCTAGTGGAAAAGCGCCCATTGACAGGTTTTAAAAATAAATCGATACTCTATCATTTTTTCTCAAAATATTATCATCTACGTGAATGAAATGAAACCGAAGTAAGAAATACCCTCCGTCGTGGAGTCAATACTAATATACTTAGTTACGGAAAGTACCTGCTCCTCCCTCTCATGATTGAATTCCCACAATCGAGTAGAACCTTCGGTGCACACACTTCTTCCTGTTTACCTTCTTAGAATCAGGTTCAAATGCCTTAAGGAGTTGGCAGAACTTCAATGGTTTTATAAAAACAGTTTTTGATGAAGGCATTATGTACTTCTCGCAATACATTGTATAAATTCCTGGAAATACCCAGTAAAAATGTTAAAATGCAAAGTGAATTTTGCGCAGGGGGGCGGCGCCCAGACTACAAGTGTGTCGATCTAACGTGTGTCAAACAAAAATGATGCTACAGTTCTATCGAACTAGAGAGAATCGCTCTATCGTTGGTCGACCTTAAGTATCGAACTCCAGTGGATCGGCGTATTCTGTAGAACCATTAATTAAGCCCCCAAAACTCCCTACAAGTTCACTCTTTTAATTCAACATTTAAATTCAGTTTAATATGCTTTGTTCATTCCAA